>AWWV01010654.1:0-27081 GCA_001974805.1 Corchorus capsularis | reverse complement strand
TTTTTTCCCTTTTCCTTAATTTTTCCTTTTTTCTTTTTGCCTTTTACTTTTATTATTTATTTTATAAGCCATATTTATTTTTTTGAGATATTATAAGCCATATTTATATGTTAAATTGTTATAAATATATATTGGATGTCCAATAATATAATTTTCTGTTTACCTATAATTTTTTTGTTTTACTTATATTCATGTATATAAAAATAAATAATTTTATTAAAAATAATAAAATAAGCATGTAATAAATTTTAAAAAATAATATTACATTATCCAAATTAAATTGAGTATCTCCAATAATTAAATAGATACATATATATATATAATAATTTAATAAGTAATATGTATAACATTGTTTTATATTTATACCCTTAATGGTCATTTCACATCTAATCTCACCACCACACCAAACAAACATTTTTTCATCATTGGTTAAGTTCTCACAGCTACCATTTTAATCTCACATATACAGTAACTAATCTCCCCATTTCAATCTCCCCCACACCAATCTCACAGCTCTACCAAACGGAGCATAAGTAATTAACTAATCTAAGATACAAGCAAGGCCCAATTGGCCGAATTACACAATGATAGCCCTAATGATCATCGATTTCAAGCAAGGTGCATAGTGATGCACCAAGGGCTTATCATGGCTTAGAAGGACACATTGGAGCCAATGAAGATCATGGAGTTGTCATCGATGCTAGCTTGGAAGAGCATGGAGATGGAAGCACTTGTGACCGGCCATTGTTTGGGGAAGCCGCGCAACACCGGCCACGCGATTTGGAGATGCCCGGCCATCATCGGCCACGCGACATGGACATGCCCGGCCACAACCGGCCACATGATTCGGCCATGCCCGGCCACAACCGGCCACATGATCCTTTAACTATACCGTTGGGTCCAATAACAAGGGTTCGGGCTAAAAGGTTTAAGGAAGCTTTAGTGGGCTTTATAAGATCTCATCTTGAAGAATTGAAGACCATTGAAGACTCATTGGGCCGATTTGAAGACCACACACCAAGGAATATTCCAAACGATTCCATGGTGTGTACCATGTTATCCATCGATGAGCATTAAGGTTAGCATTGTGTAATTCGGCCATTGGGGCCTTTATTCTATCTTAGATTAGTTATTTATTTAGTCTAGAAGACATTGGGTTGGGCCTTGTTTGACTAAGTCCAATCCTTGTTTAATTATGTAATGTTATTTACTTTTCCTAGTAGGACAAGGAGTAGGCTATTTCCTTGATCCTTCCTTTATTTAATGTTTTCCTTTTAGCTTTAGAAGAAGGGTTATGCGTCCCCTACTACTATATAAAGGGACCATCCCCCTCTTGTAAACATAAGTCAAGTTAATCAATAAAGTTGAGAGGTTTATACCCATATCGATTTCTTTGGCTTCATTGTTCTAGTTTGAGCAAACTTAGGGTTCTTCATCTTGTAGAGTCCTAGCAAGCAATTAGGTTGAGATAACTTAGTTGTTTGTGAATCTTGTGATCTTGAGAATTCAATTGTAGGTCTAATTGAGTGCTTAAGGTCGACGAAAGAGGAGGAATAGCCTTGTAAAGGTCATCGACATACAAGTCTAGGAGTTGAAGAAGTTCAAGTCGACTTTGGTGGATATTCAAAGAGTGGATTTGAATCTAATACAACTAGATTCGTATCACATAGCTTGGAATCAATGGGAATATTCTTGCATCCATCAACTTCAATGCTCTCCAATTGATCTTCAATGGACTTCAAACCTTCAAGATGAGTTCGAATAAAGCTTGTTAATGCTTCCTTGAATCTCTTAGCTCTTGCTCTAGTCATCGGACCTAAAGGCATCTTCAAAGGATCAAAAGGTATCTTTGGTGCGATTCCTCCATCTAATGACATCTTTGGTGCGATCCCATCTCTTCTTTGCTCCTCTAAGCTTCCTTGCACTCCTTGATCATCCTTTCCATGATCTCCATTGGCTCCAATGTGCTCTTCAAGACCATGATAAGCCCTTGGCGCATCATCCCCTCTCCCTTGAAAAGGATTTGTCCTCAAATCTGCATCACTGTCAAACAAGGATAAGTCTGAAACATTAAAAGTAGCACTTACATTGCCATATTCACTAGGAAGATCTAGCTTGTAGGCATTGTTGTTGATCCTTTCCAAGACATGGAATGGACCATCGCCACGAGGTAAGAGCTTAGATTTTCTCTTTTCAGGGAACCTCTCATTCCTTAGATGCAGCCAAACCCAACCTCCAGGTTCAAAGATGACCTCTTTGCGCCCCTTGTTAGCAACCTTCATGTAGTGTTGTGTTTTCTTCTCAATTTGAGCTTTAACCTTAGCATGAAGATCCTTAACAAAGGTAAACTCAACAAATCCAATGGAGTTAAAGGATTAAAGCCATACACAGTTTTAAAAGGTGAATGTCTAGTAGTGCTATGTATGCTTCCATTGTATGCAAATTCAACATGAGGTAGACAATCCTCCCAAGTTCTTAAGTTCTTCTTAATTATAGCCCTAAGCAAGGTTGACAAAGTCCTATTAACTACTTCAGTTTTGCCATCGGTTTGAGGATGACAAGTAGTTGAAAATAACAACTTAGTTCCTAACTTAGCCCATAATGTCCTCCAAAAGTGACTTAAGAACTTATCATCTCTATCACTCACAATTGTCCTAGGCATTCCATGTAATCTAACAATCTCCTTAAAGAACAAGTTAGCTACATTAATGGCATCATCTGTTTTAGTGCATGCAACGAAGTGTGCCATCTTATAAAACCTATCAACAACCAAAAACATAGAATCTTTACCTCTCTTAGACCAAGGTAAACCTAACACAAAATCCATGCTAATATGTGTCCATTGTTCATTAGGAATAGGCAAAGGAGTATATAATCCATGAGGCTTAGATGTAGATTTAGCTTGCAAACAAACAATGCAACTAGAAACATGATTTCCTACATCATATCGCATCTTAGGCCAAAAGAAGTCTTCATGCAATACCTCATAAGTTCTATCAACTCCAAGGTGACCCATTAAACCCCCTTCATTCGATTCCCTAACAAGAACATAACGCAAAGAGCAAGAAGGCACACACAATCTAGATTCTTTAAACAAAAATCCTTCATGCTTATAATACTTTCCAAATCCAGAATTTTCACATGCTTTAAAGATTTCACCAATGTAAATATCACTAACCTACAATTCCTTAATAAACTCAAATCCGAGAAACTTAGAATCAAGCATGGAAAGTAACACATACATCCTTGATAAAGCATCGGCTACAACATTCTCCTTACCTTGTTTATAGCGTACAACATAAGGAAAACTCTCAATGAACTCACTCCACTTAGCATGTCGTTTGTTCAACTTTTGTTGGCCTCTCAAGTACTTCAAACTTTCATGATCCGTGTGAATCACAAACTCTTTAGGCCAAAGATAGTATTGCCATGTTTGTAGTGCTCTAACAAGAGCATACAACTCTTTGTCATAAGTTGGATAATTCAATGCAGCCCCATTCTACTTCTCACTAAAATAAGCTACGAGCTTCCCACCTTGCATCAAAACAGCACCAATTCCAACCCCTGATGCATCACATTCAATCTCAAACGTATTGTTAAAGTTAGGTAAAACAAGCAAAGGAACATTAGTTAGTTTTTCCTTCAATGTCTCAAATGCTTCTTTCCCCACTTGAATGGTGCATTCTTCTTCATCACACTAGTAATAGGGGCGGCGAAGGTGCTAAAATCCTTGACAAACCTCCTATAGAATCCGGCTAAGCCATGAAAAGATCTCACTTGACCAACGTTGGTGGGAGTTGCCCATTCTTTAATAGCTTTAATCTTCTCCTCATCAACTTATATACCTTGCGATGACACCACAAAACCACGAAAAACAAGTTTGTTTGTGCAAAAGGTGCACTTCTTAAGGTTAGCATACAACTTCTCAACCCTAAGTACATCTAACACACAACGCAAATGCTCAACATGTTCATCTAGGTTTCGGCTATACACAAGTATATCATCAAAATAAACAACAACAAACTTGCCAATATAAGCTCTCAAGACATGATTCATTAACCTCATGAAAGTACTAGGTGCATTAGTCAATCCAAAAGGCATAACTAACAATTCATACAACCCTAGCTTAGTTTTAAAGGCAGTTTTCCATTCATCACCCTCTTTCATGCGAATTTGATGATAGCCACTCTTTAAATCAATCTTTGAAAATAAACAAGCACCATGCAATTCATCAAGCATATCATCTAATCTAAGAATAAGGTGACGATACTTTACCGTTATGTTGTTTATAGCCCTACAATCAATACACATTCTCCAAGTTCCATCCTTCTTAGGAACAAGCAAAACAGGAACTGCACATGGAGAAAGGCTTTCACGCACAAAACCCTTTTGAAGTAGCTCTCCAACTTGTTTCTCTAACTCCTTTGTTTCTTCAGGATTTGTCCTATAAGCTGGCTTATTAGGTATTTGCGCTCCAGGGATGAAGTCAATCTGATGTTCAATTCCCCTAATTGGTGGTAAACCACTAGGAATCTCCTCAGGAAACACATATACTTAATCACTCAAAAGAGAAACAATGTTGCTTGGAAGCTCTCTTTCCAAGTTGTTAGTAGCAACAAGTGTATTTTTAAGCATAAGCAAGATCAAAACAAAATTATCATTCAAAGCTTCTTTAATCTCACTCTTAGTAGCTAACATACACTCCTTAACAACTTTCTTAGAACTACACTCCTTAACAACTTTCTTAGAACTACACTCCTTAACAACTTTCTTAGAACTAGCATGCTTATCAACCAAAACAAATTTGTTGTCAACGCAATTCACACTAGAACTAACATTCTTAGTCTTTTCTTGAACCCTATATTCCGATTCCAATTTAGCAAAATCCTCTTTCAATTTCAATTGATCTTTTAAAGCTTCTTGAGGTGATAAAGGAATCAAAGTAATAGGATGCTTACCACAAAAAAAAGAATACTTATTTTTCTCACCATCATGATGAACCTTGTTGTCATATTGCCATGGTCGACCAAGTAAAACATGGCATGCTTGCATTGGAAGTACATCACATAACACCTCATCATTGTACCTGCCCCAAAGAAAGAGAAACTAAAACTTGTTTGTTAACCTTAATCTCCTCTCTATCATTGAACCATCTTAAACTATAGGGTTTAGGGTGTTTGGTAGTAGGCAATGACAACTCCTTCACTAGGTACACACTAACAATGTTTGTACAACTTCCTCCATCAATGATCACACTACTAGGTTTCCCATACGCATACATCCTAGTATGAAACAAATTCTCCCTTTGATTGTACACATCTCCTTTAACATAAGCACTTAAAGTTCTTCTTGCAACTAAGTTCAAGAGTGCCGGTGTATTACCACCATCATCATCCTCATCATCATACGCAAATCCCCTTTCATCATCTCCATCGCCACTAGATCCTAAAGCAAATTCTTCATCTTCACTCACAACCTCATCACACTCATTAAGATACATAACCTTCTTGTTAACGCAATCCTTAGCATAATGACCAATTCCTTGACACTTAAAACAGTTAAGATAATCCTTAGAAGAAGAACTTGATGAAGACTTAGAATCGGATTTAGGGCTTACTCCCTTTAGCACCACCTCCTTCTCCTTGTTGAACGATTTCTCATCTTTCTTAATTGGAGTTTTCCATGAACTTGATGATGATGCAAAACACTTCTTAGAGCCATTCCTTTTAACTTGACTCTCGGCCTTCAAAGCATGTTGAAGCAATTCCTCAACATCATAGTGTTGTTGCATCTCCACTATGTCATGTATATCTCTATTCAAACCCGCCATAAATCTAGCCATGGTGGCTTGTGGAGCTTCATCAACCTCGGCCCTAGTCATCAACAACATCATCTCTGAGTAGTACTCATCAACACTCTTTGTTCCTTGCCTCAAAGATTGCAAGCTTTGATAAAGAGAATTGACATAGAAACTTGGAACAAATCTCTTCCTCATGAAACTCTTCAATTCTAACCAAGTTCCAATAGGTGTCTCCAAATTTCTCCTCCTTGATTGCAGCAATTGATTCCACCAGTTCAAAGCATTCTCCATGAATTCAAGGACAGCAATTTGTACCTTCTTGGATTCGGCATGGGGGTGATAGTCAAAGTACATGTCCAATTTTGACTCCAACTCAAAGTAATCCGCCGGTGACCCTCTCCCATTGAATTTAAGGATTTTGTACTTGATGTTCTCTTTAGACTCCTCTCTTTCAACTCCCCTCCTAGGTCGCAAATTCTCATTGTAAGCTTGACCTCCAAGCTCTTGTTGCCTATATCTCTCCATAGGATCGATTCTATGAATAACTTGTCTTGGTGGTGGGTTGAACTCTTTCATTGTTGTGTGCGACATTGGCTCTTTGTTGAGCTTGTTGATTTTGTCCATCTTTGATTTGTTGGACATCATTGGATAGTGCATTCAGACGTTGCATTAGGGCTTGCAACATAGTAGCCAAATCGACTTGATTTTGCTCTCCTTGTTGGCCCTTCATGGTACCTACAAAAGAAGAAAGATTAGTAGCAAAAATCCTCACAAGTGTGTGTGTATGTATACCTTTGTGCTCTCGTGTTTGCACTCAACCTACGGATTGGCGGTCCACTACTCTCTTGATTATCTCACAAGATTATGCCTTTTAATAGCTTCAATAGGCCTAATAAGAGCAACTCGTTAGAGAACTCCTTTCTTCTCGTGACGTACTCGAGGAACAAACAATTAGTAGCAAAATTTTTTTGTGAATCAAAGGAAAGTGATCTAAACCAAAACCAAACCACTTATGCAGGTCTCTTGTATCAAATTCCTTCTCCAAACTTGCTGCACAAAAACTCAATCAAACAACACAATTCAATCAAATCGATTAGTTAAAAACCCTAGTACCGCTTAGATCCAATTTTGTACCACTTTGTAGACACCCGTTTTAAAGAGTATCCTTTTGTTAGAACTAAGGAATTTCCAGGGGTATTTTGGTCATTTTTACCACTAGGGGTATTTTGGTCATTTTCACACTCAGGGGTATTTTTGTCATCTTTATACTAGAAGGGGATTTTTAGAGTACTCTCATCTTTGCAAAGTAAGTAACTAAGTATTTTGGTCCTCGGTTAGACCCATTAGTAGCCTTTGGGCTTGCATTTAGGTGATCCTTTTTTTGCCTTAAATAAGTGGTTTGCGCTTTAGTTTGGTTATTGGGCTTTTAAGACTTTTGGGCTTTTGGGCTTTTGATAAGGTTGTTTAAATAAATAATTGTCCTTAGTATAAATTATGGAATTGCATGTAGTTACTTAACTTATAAGACATTCTCATAGGCAATTACTTTGAAATTGCATTTTTATATGAAAGTAATTTAAAGAATACATGCTTTTATACTCCAGAGTACAAAGTGGTCAAAAATATGAATAATAAAAGTGTACATCTTCATTAGTGTTTTTTACAATTGGTAAAAGGGCGACAAAGTCCATGAGCTCTCTTCCCAAATTTCCTTCATCTGCTCTTCTTTTCCTTGGTTCCATTTTTTTAAAACATGATCATCTGCACATGGAGAAAAAGGGACCGCACAGGCAAAGAAATGTGTTCCCCAGGCTTATGGTGATACACTATTGATTATTGCGCACTACGGTCTCTTTTGGCCACAAGGTAGAAAAAAACATGCAGAGAGGCTCAACAAAGCAATATGGTGTACCCCAGCGTCAAAGGTCTTTTAGAAGACCTTATTATGTTGAGCTATACACCTGAAGGGAGGAGAAGGTAATGACAAATTATAAAAGAGAAAACAAAGCAACAAAAAGCACAACAGCAAACATGGCAAAAGATTCACAAAGAAAAGGCCAAGACAAAAAGTAAGGCCTAGGGAGGCTTAGTTTTGGCCAAGTCGAAAATGAGACTCAGAATTGCTCCCTGAGCCTCAGATGCGTCAACAGGGCCTTGAGACATGCACAGGCAAGATGGATTAGGCAAAGCAAATGCATATAGCCTTTCACGCAGCATGCAAATCACCGAAAGCATGACATGATCACAGCAGCATAGAAGTACACATTCAGTAGGGATCATTTCGGGATGATAAATAAGTCTGTTGGGCATTAGAACGCTTAGTTTATGTCAAGTCAGTAACATTTTGTAAAACAATAAGTTTAGTTGTACACACCGAGCACATCAAAATAGATTGGATTCAATGGCAACGACTAGAAAGGTAGTATATCATAGTAGAGACAGAGCAGAACATAGGACAAGCATTTGAAGTGTAGCACAGGTTGCAAATTATAGCAAGTCATAGGAAACAATAATTGGTCCAAGAAAGGGTAAGTTTACCAGCAAAATGAATGGTCAACACAGACATCAAATAACACTCAAACACCCAGATTCAACAAAAAAAAAAAGAACAGTTGCAAGCATTATATACCAGATTTACTCAAGGATTCAGGACAATTCGGAATGATCAAATTAATGCAAAGCAAAGCACATTCAAGCCCCATTTTTGCAGCCAAGAGAAGCAAACAGAAGCAGATTAGAAGCAGTAACAAGTCAAAATCCAGCTCGCAATAGCAGCCATAAAAATCTCCACAGAGACTTGGGAGCAGTTGAAATTAATTATAGTAGGCATACAACATGACATCTCATTCATGGCATTATAAAGTTACATAAATGTTATTCAATGGTCATCAATAAGGCAACATGAAAAACTCGGAAGCATGTTAACACTTTGGCTAAAGCATTTTGCACATAAACTATTAGCATTTAAGTACAATTACTTAGCATATGGCATTGCATTCTTACAGCAGTAGCATGGACATCACTGTAGCAATAAATATAGCAGTTCTTAACATCAAAACAGTTTAGCTTAGTCACCCAATTTCAGCATAGTATTTTATATTCATCATCTTAATTCATTGTCAAGATTGCACTATCAGATTAGCACATACCAGCATTCTCATCTTAGACATTCTCAGCACTACACACAGCAAGCCAAGCAGAGCCCAGTTCCAAGCAGTTAACAGAGAGGGAAAAGAAATTAAAAGAAACTACCTGAGAGGGAATTTACCTCACCCTGCCAGCTCATCACCTGGTGAAGCAAACAAGAAAGGGAAATGAGTCATCGCTGAAACCTCAAAATGAAATATTCCCGCCTGGTGAAATAAGTGAAACTAGAGAAATCCAAACTAGAGGAGACAGCTCAGCAAGCACCAACCTTATCCTTCCCCTTCACATGCTCACAAGGAAACAAAAATTGATTAGGAAGATGACAGCTAGATGGAGGAGTCGAGGCTCATCTTCAAACGGAGAAGGGAAACAAAAAAGGAGAGGAGGAGGGAATTGGAGAGAGAAATGCTGTCAAAATGGGGGACTTCAGAGAGAAAAGGTTGCAAAACTATGTTCACAAGTTGGGAAAATTAAGAACGAGGGTTCATAGAGGGAATTTAGGAACTTCAAAGGGGAGGGTTCTGCTTTCAATTAAATAGGCATTAGGAAGGGAAATGACGGAGTGAATATGTGCCGCCGGGAATCGTGGTTTGAGCTTTCGATTAAAGATTAAGTGGAGGCGTTTGAGAGAGGAAGAAGCGGTGAATATCATTGTCGAAATCTGAGGCCATCAGACGGTTGCATTTCGAGACCAACGTTGAAGGAAGAGCGTCGGGTTGTTCTTAGATCGGCACTTTGAAAGCTTGATCTTTGGAAAATAAGGACAGATATGGGTTCCCGAGGTGAAGGAGACCAATTCAGCAAGTTTTCAGACCGAGTTGTGGTCAAAATTTCAGCGACACGGTAGTGCGAGCGGCGGAAAAGATTTTCGGCAAGGCTAGTGGCGGTGGCTACGGTTTCAGAAGGAAGAAAGCTTTGATGGAAGAAGAATGGAAGCTGACTTATATAATCCGTACGACCCGACCCGTTTTGGACCCGCGGAAGCCCATTTCGAAAGTTGGGTATACTTCTATACTTGGGCTTTTTTTTAATTTGGCTTAAGCATTTGGACTTTTCATTGTGCATTTGGGCTTAATTTAATTTAAAATTAGTAACCTAAGTTTAAATTGCTAAAAACCATAAATTCAAAAGAGAGACAAGATATAATAGTCAAGCATTTTTGCACCCATACTTATTATTTTAAATGTTGATGGCATGTTACTCATTTGAGAAAGTTAAAATGACTCCGATGATGGAATGACTGGGAGAAATGTGACAATACTTGTCCATTTTAATCCTAATTTCCTAGGCTTGGGGTATTAATTTGGGGGTCTTACCAATCAAGTGGAAGGTGCCCAAATAATACTCCTCGTATAAATATTTGGGTAAAATGTGATTAAACCGGAACACATGCATCATGTGCACAATTAAAGCCTTAATCCAGTGTGATTGAAGAAAATTAAGAAAAGTAAATCTTAATTCAGTGAAATGAAGGGACATAAAGGAAATTAAGAAAAGTGAATCTTAATTCAATGAAAGTCAGGAAAATTAAGAAAAGTAAACATAGTTGAGGACTTAATTCATAGAAATTAAATAAGAACAGTACTCAGAAGACTTAATTCATCGAAATTAAGTGGTCAAAAGACTTAATTCATAGAAATTAAGTGGAAGCAACAGTTAAAAGGCTTAATTCAGGGCAATTAAGTAAGAATATTAGCAGACTTAACTTCAAGAAAGGAAATTAAGTAAGGGCAAACACATACCTAATCTCAAGGAACGAAATTAGGTAAAGGATAAACTGGCTTAAGTTCAAGGAAATTAGGCAAAAGAAGACTGAAAGAAGACTAAAAAGAAGACTGAAGGAAGACTGAAAAGAAGACTGAAAGAAGACTGGAAAGAAGACTGAAAAGAAGACTGAAAGAAGTTAGCAAAGACTTAATTTCACAAAAAAAAATGTAAATTGGCAAAAACTTAATTTCACAAAAATTAAGTAAATTAGCAAAGACTTAATTGCACAAGAATTAAGTAAAATTAGCAAAGACTTAATTCCACAAAAATTAAGTAGAGTCAGCAAAGATTTAATCCAAAGATGATTAAGTAAGATCAGACAAAGGGCTTAATTTCAAGGAAATTAGGCAAAAGAAGACTGAAAGACTGACTGACTTAATTTCAAGGAAATTAGGTAAAGATAGACTAGCTTAATTTCAAGGAAATTAAGTAAAGAAGACTGACTTAATTTCATGGAAATCAAGTAAAACAAGACTGGCTTAGTTTCAAGGAAGCTAGGTAAAAAGTAGACTGACTTAATTTCAAGGAAATTAAGTAAAAAAGGACTGGCTTAGTTTCAAGGAAACTAGGTAAAGAAAAGACTGGCTTAATTTCAAGGAAACTAGGTAAAGATAGACTGGCTTAATTTCAAGGAAATTAGGTAAAGATAGACTGGCTTAATTTCAAGGAAATTAAGTAAAAAAGGACTGGCTTAGTTTCAATGAAACTAGGTAAAGAAAAGACTGGCTTAATTTCAAGGAAGTTAGGTAAAGGAAAGACTGGCTTAATTTCAAGGAAATTAAGTAAAAAGACACAGGCTTAATTTCAGGAAAGGAAATTTAGTAAAATAAAGAACTTAATTCAGTGTAATTAAGTGAGGTCAATAAAAGACTTAATGCAGGGTAATTACGTAGAATAAAGAACTTAATTCAAGGTAATTAAGTGAAATCAATAAAGAACTTAATCTCAAAAAGAGATTAAGAAAAACAATAAAAGGGCTTGATTTATAAAAATTGAGTCAATAAAGGGAAGGAAATAATGAATTGGCTTAATCTAAATAAAATTAAGTCAAAATAAAGGCAATAGTAAATTGGTCCAAACCGGATAATTGAGTAAAAAACGCCAGTAACAATTTAGCATAAAACGAAGAACTAATTAAGGCTAAGTATAAAATAGGGCATGAAAGATTAAGGCTTAAGAGGAGAATTAAACAACTATAGAAACCGGTAGTTAGTCCTAGACCAGTCAGTGCCGTCGTTTCGACCAGCGTCGTGGGGGTGCTAATCCTTCCCCACGCGTACCCGACTCCCGAACCATAGACTCAGGTTAAGCAGACCTTATTAGGTTTAGTATTACCTTCAAGCTAAGGTTAATATTAGACTTAATAAATTGGATAGGTGGCTAATCACACCTAGGTAAAAAAAGATTAGTGGCGACTCCCCGTAAAAAACCTTCAAAAGTAGTTTCCCCCGCCGGGCCTTTCGCACGTTGCGACAGCTTGGCGACTCCACTGGGGACGTTTAGAGAGTCAAACTGAACACTGGTTTAGAACTAACTAGGGTTGCATAATTGGTTAAGTGTTAATCGCCTTTGTCTTTTTTATGGCTATATGTTTTATCTTGAACATATATGTCATGCTTCTCCATTAATAAAGATGCATTCATACATATATATCTTGCTTAACCCCTTATCTGCTTTGTTGTCATTGGGGGTAGTTTAGTAATTTAGATTGGGAGAGGTCAGGAAGGTTTGTTGCTTCCTTCACACGAGCACTAAGTAACTTGCATTAGCATTGCATGAGCTTACACCGGAGCTCTAATCCTTTTAGGAGGAGGCAAAGTAGCTAGCCCTCGTGTGACGATAGTCATCGTGCGGGTTTGTAGTGAACACCTCCACTCAGACTGAATCCTTTCCAATGAGCCCATAGTGGGTGAGGAACGGAGGCCTTACTAGCCAAGAACTGGCGTCAGTAAGGACAGTGTGGGAACCTTCAGATCCAGTATAAAAGCCTCACCCAGCATATAGATACCCAAATACCCAGCCTAGGTAGAGCCAATCCCATGATAGTAAACCGAGGTACACAAAAGGAACACTTCTTACCTTGCCTATCTCGCTTTGCAAAACTGGATCGAATCGTGAGCAATCGTATTGCTTACGATAAGTAGACCAACCTGCCCCAAGGCAACATATTTGCCAAGTTTTATGGAAAAATGTTTTTACAAAACAAGTGAGGCACTTTCTTTCCAAGCTTTTCTTTAGTTATCAGTTGCTTAGCCTTATATATACTCCTAAGTATCACTAAACACTTTCCTTGTCTTCTTATTTCCCAATCATTTTAACATCATGCATTTTCAGGATTTGCCAAGCTACAAACGGGATGAAAGATGCTCGGTTTAAGCCCAAAAAGGGGTACTCAAGCAGATTTCATGAATCGTTGGAACCAGTTCAGGGTATCAATCAAGTATCTTTTATCCCCATTGTCCGATGGCAAATGTTTAGATGCCTCGTACTTGCCTCACTCGTGTTTATAACTTGTCATAACATTCATAAAGGCAAGAACCCTGATTATTCACAAAATTGTAAATGGTCACGGCTTTTGACTTGTAGAAGTTCCTATCAAATTGTGGAGGGACTCCACACCTTTAAAAATCTTAAATATCTTTTGTCCCCGTTGTCCGACGGCAAATTTTTAGATGCCTCGTCCATGTACAAACCTCATTTCATTCAAGGATAGATCAGGTTATAATTTGTCGTAACATTCATTCGCATCAATTGCATAAAAGCAAGAACCCTGATTATTCACAAAATTGTAAATGGTCACGGCTTTTGGCTTGTGGAAGTTCCTACCAAATTGTGGAGGGACTCCACACCTTTAAGAATCTCAAATAAATTGGTAAATAATAAAGATGGTAATGGCTAACTCGATGCGAGGAATATCCTTTCACACGATCAGATTAGATTAGAATGGAAGAGTACGTAGCTAGACTACAGCAGGTAGAGCAAGCCCAGGAAGAATTAAGATGGGATATGAAAGATGATTGTGACAATGATGATGCAACAGTTGATAGAAAAGAGAGGAGTAGTGAAGGAAGCCCGGAACACAGAGGACACTTTGAGAGACTTATCCGGAATCAGTACAGAAATGTCAACTGGGGAAAACCCAAATGTTTGTATGTCCCGACGAATCATGGACGAATTGCCCTTTGCATGCCCACCAGCTGCAAGATTCAGGATGGCACCGGCTAAGACAATCAATTTAACTAGAGGAGACATCGCTAAGAAAGAGGGGCATCGGTGGCCGTTTCCCCAGAATGCTCATAAAGGCCATCAAGAGTGGCACCAATTCAGCTACTGTAGCAGGAACAATTAGGTCTATTAACCACTGTAGTTTAAAAAGAGGGAAGAGAATTCAAGGAAAAAGGCCCAAGCGCTCCAGAAGACACTCATGAAGATGGTTTATGCAAGAAGAACCATAGGGCGTAGCTTTATAATGGCCAAATTGGGACCATCTGAGTTGCATCGTGCATCCACATGCATTTCATAGTTTCACAAGTACAATCGAGCATGCATATTCATGCATTTATATTAAACTGCCATTTTGCATTTTCATGCATATTTTCAATAGTTGTCAAATGTTCAAGTTATCCAATTATATATATGCTCACACATGCATCATGTGTTAGGCAATCGCTTATATATATCATGCATCCATCATGCATTGCTCATGTAGATCTTTGTTCAATATTACTTGTTTCATATTTGTTTTTTTTCGGAACCTAACATTACTAGGGAAGCATGAAGAGACCTGAATGTACCAATCAGAGCAGAGCCAGAGGTTGAGTGACCTAAAAAAGCACAGCAGAGTAGGGTCAAGGAGATTCCTTCCCCACTTACTTTTAAAACACTAGATCATGCCAGTGTAGTCGCTCTCGCTCATACAGATGGCCAATCGGTACAGAACTTCGGGATTGCAAGGCGGAAAAGTCGGAGATAACAACAGAAGTGGTCTTAAGAGGTTTCTTGTGTAATGGAGGGTCACGCAGCTCCAGATCAGTTACAAAGGGGAAAGGAAGCCCGCCTCAGGAAGAATTTCTGAAACCCCGGAGCATATATGGCACATGCATGACATCAGCATAGCATTTAGGGTTTAAGTTACTATATTTTGAGTCATCAGTATGTAGGATTCAATTTGTTAAAATTGTTGCACTTAATGGACTTAAAGAAAACAAAGTTACTTTGTTTAAAGATAATAAAACTTGCAGAATCAAGTGACCACCACTTAAGGACAATTCTCACAAGTGCTCGACTAGGGGCAAAGATCTTCGTCTAGGCAACGACCAAAGGAATAATGAGGTTTTCGAAAAAAGAACAAAAGCAAAAAAAAAGGGGGGGGGGAAGGTTTTCAAAAAAAAAAAAAGATTGTGAATAGGGAAAAGTATTTCTGTTTACAAAAAGAATCATCCGTTTTCTTGGAAACCAAACTGGGCTAACAACTAAGAACAATCATAAGTTTGTAATAGTTTCACCTGTTTGAACTCCACTCATAATTAAATGCAATGCATGTTTCAAGCCCACGTTCTTATCTCATATTCTATTCGAATATCACTCTTGTATATATATAGTCTCTATTATTATATTTCAGGCCAAATGATGATGAATGCAAAGACGCTTCGGACAAGTCAGGATTTGACTTTGAGAGGCCTATCTGTGCTGATAAGCTAAACGATGAAGACATCGAGGATCAGACCCTCCCCTCAGACCTCTTGAGATTAATTGAACAAGGAGGAAAAGCAAATTGTACTTCTCGAAGAGATCACAGAATTAGTCAGCTTGGAATCAGAAGAAGCTCTTGCAAAAGTGAAAGATTAGTACTAGTTTGGCAGAATAGGACAGACAAGGTGGTAGATTCGTTGACAAAGTTCTCAGATGTGTTTGCTTGGTCATGTTAGGGCGTACCGGGTATGGATTGATAAATAGCGGCTCATTAATCACCCAGGCATGAGACCAATGCAGCAGAAGTTGAGGCAGAAGAAGTCAGACATGTTAAAGTAGAGAAGCTGCCCAAAGCCAGATTTTTACAAGGAGCCAAATACCTCAAATGGCAGACTAATATTTTATCCCAATCGAAGAAAGTCGACAAAGGTAAAAGCATATCAAAATGGCGCCACTTGGGGAATCTTTTGCTACAAAGTTAAGCTGTTCGGACTAGAAGAACGCTGAGGCAACCTGCCAAAGGGTAATGGTTACACTCTTCCATGACATGATTTTTAAAGACAAGTCGCAAAAAAAAAAAAGAACAAAAGAAGAAGAAAGAAAAAAATAAACAAATTGCGACGGGCCCTCAAAATTGTCAAGGCATTGGAACAATGTCGGTATCTCCCGATGGTGATTATTATCCAGCACAACTAGACTAGGATTCTTTGTAATGAGACAGAGTAGGGGCTAGTAGGCATTAGAAAGAAAAGTGAAAGAACTAGAAGCATATGGGGACTCAGCAGAAAGGAAATGGGGAAGGGCATTTGATAAGAAAGTTCGCCCAAGACAGTTCAAGGAAGAGGAGTTTATTTAAAATAAAAAAGTGTTCTTCTGAATCAAGGAGACCCTAGGGGCAAGTGGACCCCGAATAGGGATGGCCCATATGTAGTCAAGAAGGCTTTTTCAGAAGAGCCCTAATTTTACAAGAAATGGACGGGGAACAGTTCCCGAGTCCCATCAATGCAGACGCAGTAAAAAGTACTACGCCTGAAGAGGAATAAAGACTAAAAAAAAAACTGGGCCTAAAAAAGAAAGAGATCGCAAAAAGAGAAAAATATAAAAAGGAGGGGTTCAAGCTAAAAACCCGCAAAGGGCGGCTTGGATACACTAGGGGTCGCTTGAGTCGAAAACCCAAAAGGGCGGCTCAAGCGAAGGATGGAAAAGGAGAAATTTGAGTTGAAAACCCGAAAATGGCGACTTAAGAATTTGGACGGAACAAATTGGTGGTAGGTGGGTACCAAGCTATCTCTTAAGGTCAAAAGGGAGTAAGGGCGCGATCCAGACTGAGTGGGTGCTATCAGTACAATAGGTTTTTCTCCAGGAAAAATCCAAGAGGCTCTGCCATCATATCGTCGTCGAAGTATTCATCGTTACGAGGCGCTACCTTTCTATGCTATCATTTTCTTCTTAATATGAGACTCTTTTGATTAACGACTACATTCTTTCTACTCTTATCTATATTGCAGTATTAGTGCAAACATTGTGTTTCTTTCTTTGTGTGTGGGCTTGTCATATTGCATAGCATGTCATCACAAATCGTAAATGGTAAAACATTTCTGTTAATAAAAAACAGGTCAAAACTATCTTTCTTTCAATAACTAGTGTCGATACAAATCATTTTTAGACAAGTTACAAATTCAGCTTTGCAAAATTTTGCATTCCATTTGTGAGCCTAAGATGGAGGTTAAGATATCAGACGAGAAAGTCTTATAAGTGGTGGTCACCAATTTTTCAATAATAGGTTAGCATATGGGGGCATGTCAAGGAAAATAATAAGATAATGACAGGGGTAAATGGGGCATTGTCTCATAAAATCATGACATGTTTCAAAACATTTCATGTTTAACACATTCCAAATTTTGACTTTTGACAAGTTTGTGCAGGGAGGTAAAAGTTGATCTTAAAAGCAAAGGGGCAAGGAGATCCTTTAAACCCAACCATTCAGGGAAGATCCGAAGAAAGGAAGCTTGTCATAGAGACGCCGGTAAACAAGGGAAGTCGAAATGCATTTACTTTCCATAGTTAATTCATCTGTTATTCAACATACATGAGCATCCATACATACATGCACATCTAATCATCATCCATGACATGATAAAGTTAGGGGCAAGGATGGCCAAGTGATTTAGAGTCCAAGTGAACAAAGCAATAGCAATCAAGGAGAATGAGCAGATAGTCAGGAGGCAAAAGACAAGGATATCAAAGTTTAGCCAAATTTAACTCAGAGTGATCGGGGGCGGTCTTTCTTTCCAAACATCTCAGGGCAGGCTTTCAAGCGTCTCAAGATAGACTTTCAACCATCTCAGGGCAGGCTTTCCCAGGGCTTCCGGGCGAGTTCGAATAAAGTTGACCTCAGTTTGGTCCTCGGAAAAGGAAATAAACGGTGGCATCAGTAAGAAAAACGGGTGTCTACGTCTTTGTGCACTTCCAAACTCTCAGAAATGATACAAAGTACTCTTTTGCATTCTCTCCGATAGTCAGAGAGCACGCAAAGAGGGGCAGCTGTAGACACCCGTTTTAAAGAGTATCCTTTTGTTAGAACTAAGGAATTTCCAAGGGCATTTTGGTCATTTTACCACTAGGGGTATTTTGGTCATTTTCACACTCAGGGGTATTTTTGTCATCTTTATACTACAAGGGGATTTTTAGAGTACTCTCATCTTTGCAAAGTAAGTAACTAAGTATTTTGGTCCTGGGTTAGACCCATTAGTAGCCTTTGGGCTTGCATTTAGGTGATCCTTTTTTTGGCCTCAAATAAGTGGTTTGCGCTTTAGTTTGGTTATTGGGCTTTTAAGACTTTTGGGCTTTTGGGCTTTTGATAATGTTGTTGGAATAAATAATTGTCCTTAGTATAAATTATGGAATTGCATGTAGTTACTTAACTTATAAGACATTCTCATAGGCAATTACTTTGAAATTGCATTTTTATATGAAAGTAATTTAAAGAATACATACTTTTATACTCCAGAGTACAAAGTGGTCAAAAACATGAATAATAAAAGTGTACATCTTCATTAGTGTTTTTTACAATTGGTAAAAGGGCGACAAAGTCCATGAGCTCTCTTCCCAAATTTCCTTCATCTGCACTTCTTTTCCTTGGTTCCATTTTTTTAAAACATAATCATCTGCACATGGAAAAAAAGGGACCGCACAGGCAAAGAAATGTGTTCTCCAGGCTTATGGTGATACACTATTGATTAGTGCGCACTGCGGTCTCTTTTGGCCACAAGGTAGAAATAAACATGCAGAAAGGCTCAACAAAGCAATACGGTGTACCCCAGCGTCGAAGGTCTTTTAGAAGACCTCATTATGCTGAGCTATACACTTGAAGGGAGGAGAAGGTAATGACAAAGTATAAAAGAGCAAACAAAGCAACACAAAGGACAGCAGCAAACATGGCAAAAGATTCACAAAGAAAAGGCCGAGACAAAAAGTAAGGCCTGGGGAGGCTTAGTTTTGGCCAAGTCGAAAATGAGACTCAGAATTGCTCCCTGAGCCTCAGATGCGTCAACAGGGCCTTGAGACATGCACATGCAAGATTGATTAGGCAAAGCAAATGCATCTAGCCTTTCACGCGGCATGCAAATCACCGAAAGCATGACATGATCAAAGCAGCATAGAAGTACACATTCAGTAGGGATCATTTCGGGATGATAAATAAGTCTGTTGGGCATTAGAACGCTTAGTTTATGTCAAGTCAGTAACATTTTGTAAAACAGTAAGTTTAGTTGTACACACCGAGCACATCAAAATAGATTGAATTCAATGGCAACGACTAGAAAAGTAGTATATCATAGTAGAGACAGAGCAGAACATAGGACAAGCATTTGAAGTGCAGCACAGGTTGCAAATTATAGCAAGTCATAGGAAACAATAATTGGTCCAAGAAAGGGTAAGTTTACTAGCAAAATGAATGGTCAACACAGACATCAAATAACACTCAAACACCCAGATTCAACAAAAAAAAAAAAAAAAACAGAACAGTCGCAAGCATTATATACCATATTTACTCAAGGATTCAGGACAATTCGGAATGATCAAATTAATGCAAAACAGAGCACATTCAAGCCCCATTTTTGCAGCCAAGAGAAGCAAACAAAAGCAGATTAGAAGCAGTAACAAGTCAAAATCCAGCTCGCAATAGCAGCAATAAAACATGACATCTCATTCATGGCATTATAAAGTTACATAAATGTTATTCAATGGTCATCAATAAGGCAACATGAAGAACTCGGAAGCATGTTAACACTTTGGCTAAAGTATTTTGCACATAAACTATTAGCATTTAAGTACAATTACTTAGCATATGGCATTGCATTGTTACAGCAGTAGCATGGACATCACTGTAGCAATAAATATAGCAGTTCTTAACAACAAAACAGTTTAGCTTAGTCACCCAATTTCAGCACAGTATTTTATATTCATCATCTTAATTCATTGTCAAGATTGCACTATCAGATTAGCGCATACCAGCATTCTCATCTTAGACATTCTCAGCTCTACACACAGCAACAATTCAGCCAAGCAGAGCCCAGTTCCAAGCAGTTAACAGAGAGGGAAAAGAAATTAAAAGAAACTACCTGAGAGGGAATTTACCTCACCCTGCCAGCTCATCACCTGCAGAAGCAAACAAGAAAGGGAAATGAGTCATCGCTGAAACCTCGGAATGAAATATTCCCGCCTGGTGAAACAAGTGAAACCAAAAAAATCCAAAAAAGGGAAGGTGATAGGAAGGTAATAGATTTGCTGACTCACCAGAGGAGACAGCTAAGCAAGCACCATCCTTATCCTTCCCCTTGTAGACACCCATTTTTATCCTATAGCCTTCAGTTTAAATCGATATTGGCATTAGGGTCGCCTAGGGGCATGTTGGTCATTTTTGCGCTAGGGGCATTCTGGTCATTTGCACATTCAGGGGCATTTTGGTCATTTTAAGTCTACTTTTAATTTAGATTAACTAATTCGTTCTTAGTAACCTAAGTTGCATTTGAAAAAAAAGAAAAAAGAGAAAAAAATCTTAATGTGCACCTTTGGCATTTTTTACATACTTTATAGCTTAGTTTCATTTGGTATTTATGCATTTTAATCGTTTATTTAATTTGCATTAGTCATCATTTGCATTCAAAAAACACAAAAATATTTACCATATTAGCTTTGCATAGTTTAAATTAGTATTTTGATTTTAGCATTCTAGCCATTCATCTTAATAGGAAATCATTTTGCTATTAATTGGACTACTTCATTACATAGGTCATTTAGTTGAACTAGTTTAGCCAAATCAGCATTTAGCTTTCACTTGATTGCATTGGAAAGTGAAAGGATACAAATTTCTCATGCATTACATTATATCATATTTCACCATCTACATTAATAAGAGAAAAGGCCATGCATTTGAAATTGAAGTTGACCATAAATTCCCAATGAATTGAATATCTTTACAATGTGATAAATGATGAATAAAGAGCAACAAAATACAAATACAAATCAAGAGCAAAGTTAGGGTCGGTACAGGACTCTCAATTTGATAGCATGTATTTTCTTGAAGTAGGTTTCCTTTTCCCTTTAATTCCCTGCATGTATCAAATAGCATTACATGTTAACATTTCGTTTTACAATAGTTTTAATATCAGAGCATATTACTTTAGTATGTTTGGTGTCAGCATGTTCATATCATTTCATATTATATATCATCACTTTTCCGACAACAAAATTCATAAATTGCCAGGCAAAGAGCAATCATTCAATCATATGGAGATCAAGCATTTTTCGACAGGCAACAGTTACCAAGTTCACTCCATCAGCATTTATGCATTGTTCATCTCATTTCAATCATAAATTCAGCATATATTCCATCAAGCATATAGGTCAATTCATCAGCATTTCTCTAAATAATCCCATCATTGCAATTTATTCACACACTGCATTTCACTATCATACTGTCATCAATTCAAAAAAAGAGCTCCATACATTTGCATAAAAAAAGGAGGAAACCAAAAAAACAAAGCATTTTCACATTTAGGTAGCATAATTTCCCCATTCCCTTAGGCATAACAGTTTACTTATTAATTTCTTTTCACAGTTGGGCATTCAATCACATTGGCATCTTTCATCTCCATTTAGCAAGCATATAAGCATCAAAATAACATGTAGGACAAGTACTCAGCAAGTCATGTTAGCATGTATTCATAAGCATGGTAAATCATTTTTTTTGGTTAACAGTCTAAGTCTAAGTCAGTGAAAGCAATTCCCAAGGATTTGGCAAAACCGAAAGGAGAGAGAATGAAGATATTACCTGAGGGGATTCCTCCAACGAATTTTCTGAGGCCAGCTCATCATTCACTTAAATCTTATCCTCTGAGATCAGTAACCTTTACTCATTCGATTGGAACAAATTTCATCTGGACAGAAAGGACAAAATTGGTTAGCTAAAAAAATGAATGAAAAAAACAGAATAATAGAGAAAATACAGCGAGCAAGGGGAATCTTTATCTTTTCTCTTCACGAATTCTCTCTCTCTCGGAGGAGCTTCTCTCTCACCTCTCTCTTCACTGAATCTCACCAAAAAAATTAGCTTTCATTCTCACTTAGAAGAAAAAATACAGAAACTCTCTCATTCTTCAGGAATTGAATCATCACTTCACACCCTCACCACTCTCTCGAGAGACTGAGGCTCTCTATCTCTTCATTCCCTATACTCTCCCATTTTCCCTCACTGGTTTGAACTCTCTCCTGAACCCATTCTTTCTGAAAAATACCGCCTCGCATCGAATACTCATGGACAGACTCACTCTCTCACTCTCTCTGATAGAAGTCGTTCTTTCCCAAAATCCTTCCTCACTTAAAGATTGAAAATTTGAAGCTAGGATTCTTGGGAATGAAATTGGGGATTTTCGATTAAGGGTAGCTTACCCAAAATTGAACCGAGCGATTGATAGGGGGAAGAGGATGGAACAAAACCTCAAAGTTTGAGGCCATTTCGACGGTGGAATCGCCGGAATCCGAGCACCCAAGGCTCGGGTCATTGTCGAGACCTTGAAAGCTCACAGCCTTCAACTCATCGAAGGTTGCAGCGGGTACGGTATGAAGAAATCGAGTCAACAAAGCCATGGGAATGTTGAGTTCATGAAGTTGCAGAGATCTGGCGTCTAGGGTTTCCAACGAGAAGAAGAAGCTGAGTCGAAGAAGAAGAAGAAAGCAAACTGAAGAAGAAGAAAGAAGACTTATAAGGAAAAGGACAAACATGGATGAAACGACGTCGCATCAGGTACCTGAATTCACAGTTTTGGTGTTTAATGTTTGACTTGCTTCGATTCAGTCATATTCTCATTGTTTCAAACTTTGATTTCTTTTGCTGGTTTCGATTTGGTGCCTTTGTTTGCTATTCTAGTCAATTTAGGGCCTACACATTATCCTTTTTAGTAATTAATGACTTAGATTTATATTTTTGGTAATTTTAATTTGTAAATAATCAATTTTAGCTTAAAGATATTAGCTTGATAATTGATAAGCTTGGGTTTTTGTTTAAAGATTGTCTTTTTAATCCAAAGTTTGGATTTTTATTTCAAAAAAAAAACGTAAAAATTTTAGTTTCTTGACAGTTTGATTACACTTTGGTTAGGTTAATTTCATATTTGATAAATTTAAGGTAATTGGGATAATTTAATTTTAAAGATTAATTTTTATGGATTTGTTCTAGAGTTCGGGTAGTCATAGTTGGATTATGTCAATTTTGTATTTTCGACTAACGTGGTCTAGAGATAGTCTCATGTCCATAGTTTGCTTTATTGATATTCAATTTGTGCTTTTTGGTTCCTGAATTTCGCTAATCTTTCCTTAACTGTGCAGAGAGGTCCCCAGTCTGCCTGATTTGGCCCTTAAGCTTTTATTTCTTTAAGTTAATCGATTAAACTTTTGGAATTTGTAATACTTTAGTAATTTAGTATAGAGATAAAGTAGAACTCAATCATATGCATATCATGTTTATTTGTAATTAATTATAACTGTTTGCATTTCATGCCACCTTTATCTGCCTCGATTAATAAAGGGGTGTTTTTAACAATGACGGGCAAATCTCGGGTAAAGGTGCAAGAGCACGACGTATCGGGATTTCGCTCCGAGATCATATGGCTTTCACGAATATCCCTGGAGGGATGGGCTAGGTTCGTGAGGGCCAATTTGAGTAAATCCCTCTTTATCAATCAACTAATAAAATCAACACTTTGCATGCACCATATCATTCATGCATCAATCAAGATTAGGTTAAAATTGAAAATTCAGAAGTTCAAAAAGACTAGCTTTGTCTAATTTCCAATTTTGCCTTTCCCAGTCGGAAGGTGTTGTTTAGTTGTCAAATTTCCAATTTTGCCCTTCCCCATTGGAAGGTGTTGTCTAGTTTCTTAGCCTGCCCTTCCCCATCGGAAGGTGTTGTTTACCAGTTTGCCTTTCCCCACCAGAAGGTGTTGTTTAGTTCTCCCAGTTTGCGCTTCCCCACTGGAAGGTAATGTCTAGTTGCCGATTCCCAGCTTGCCCTTCCCAATCGGAAGGTGTTGTTTAGATTCCAGTTTTGCCCTTCCCCACCGGAAGGTGTTGTTTAAAGTTTACATTTCCCAGTTTGCCCTTCCCCATCGGAAGGTGTTGTTTAGTTTTCCCAGTTTGCCCTTCCTCACCGGAAGGTGTTGTTTACTTTTCCAGTTTGCCCTTCCCCACCGGAAGGTGTTGTTTACTTTTCCCAGTTCGCTCTTCCCCATCGGAAGGTGTTTTTTACCAGTTTGCCCTTCCCCACCGGAAGGTGTTGTTTAGTTTCCCCAGTTTGCCATTCCCCACCGGAAGGTGTTGTTTAGATTTCCCACTTTGCCCTTCCTCACCGGAAGGTGTTGTTTAGATTTCCCAGTTTGTCCTTCCTCACCGGAAGGTGTTGTTTAGTTGCTTATTCCCAGTTTGCCCTTCCCGGTGGGAAGGTGTTGTTTAGTTTCGTCTTATTCTCAGTTTCCCAGTTTGCCCTTCCCGGTCGGAAGGTGTTGTTTTTATTCCCAATTCACCCTTTCCCTTTGGAAAACATGATTTATATTTGCATCTGAGTTTTACTTTACTGTTTTCAAGAGTAATAAAAGGTTTCAATCCATTTGAAATAATGAAAATACTAAAATATATTGGAATAAGGAATAAAAGCAACCATTAATGTTAAACCCATTAGATTTTGTTTAGACTAGAGGTACCGTCGTTTGGCGGGCACCTCGGGGGTGCTATTCCTTCCCCGAGCGTAACCGACTCCCGGACCTGTAGACTCTGGTTAGAAGACCGTTTGTTAGGTTTAGTGTTACCTTCGCCAAGCTTAGGTTAACATTAGACTTAATAACCTGATAGGTGGCTAATCACACCTATGCAAAAAAGATTAGTGGCGACTCCTCATCATCTTTTCCAAAGTCGTTTCGGCAGGGTTCGGTACCCTGGACCCGTACGTTTCGACACCCCTTCACCTGCTCACAAGGAAATAAAAATTGATTAGGAAGATGACAGCTAGATGGAGGAGTCGAAGCTCATCTTTAAAAGGAGAAGGGAAACAAAAAAGGAGAGGAGGAGGGAATTGGAGAGAGAAATGCTGTCAAAATGGGGGACATCAGAGAGAAAAGGCTGCAAAACTATGTTCACATGTTGGGAAAATTAAGAACGAGGGTTCATAGAGGGAATTTAGGAACTTCAAAGGGGAGGGTTCTGCTTTCGATTAAATAGGCATTAGGAAGGGAAATGACGGAGTGAATATATGCCGCCGGGAATCGCTGTTTGAGCTTTCGATTAAAGATTAAGTGGAGGCATTTGAGAGAGGAAGAAGCGGCGAATATCATAGTCGAAATCTGAGGCCATCAGACGGTTGCATTTCGAGACCAGCGTTCAAGGAAGAGCGTCGGGTTGTTCTTAGATCGGCACTTTGAAAGCTTGATCTTTGGAAAGTAAGGACAGATATGGGTTCCCGAGGTGAAGGAGACCAATTCAGCAAGTTTTCAGACCGAGTTGTGGTCAAAATTTCACCGACACGGTAGTGCGAGCGGCGGAAAAGATTTTCAGCAAGGCTAGTGGCGGTGGCTAGGGTTTCAGAAGGAAGAAAGCTTTGATGGAAGAAGAATGGAAGCTGACTTATATAATCCGTACGACCCAACCCGTTTTGGACCCGCGGAAGCCCATTTCCAAAGATGGGTATACTTCTATACTTGGGCTTTTTTTTAAATTTGGCTTAAGCATTTGGACTTTTCATTGTGCATTTGGGCTTAGTTTAATTTAAGATTTAGTAACCTAAGTTTAAATTGCTAAAAACCATAAATTCAAAAGAGAGACAAGATATAATAGTCAAGCATTTTTGCACCCATACTTATTATTTTAAAAGTTGATGGCATGTTACTCATTTGAGAAAGTTAAAATGACTCCGATGATGGA
The DNA here is from genome assembly GCA_001974805.1 of Corchorus capsularis. NCBI lineage: Eukaryota > Viridiplantae > Streptophyta > Magnoliopsida > Malvales > Malvaceae > Corchorus > Corchorus capsularis. The sequence goes on along the minus strand of AWWV01010654.1, from coordinate 1,205 downwards.
ATGACTGGGAGAAATGTGACAATACTTGTCCATTTTAATCCTAATTTCCTAGGCTTGGGGTATTAATTTGGGGGTCTTACCAATCAAGTGGAAGGTGCCCAAATAATACTCCTCGTATAAATATTTGAGTAAAATGTGATTAAACCGGAACACATGCATCATGTGCACAATTAAAGCCTTAATCCAGTGTGATTGAAGAAAATTAAGAGAAGTAAATCTTAATTCAGTGAAATGAAGGGACATAAAGGAAATTAAGAAAAGTGAATCTTAATTCAATGAAATTAAGGAAAATTAAGAAAAGTAAACATAGTTGAGGACTTAATTCATAGAAATTAAGTAAGAACAGTACTCAAAAGACTTAATTCATCGAAATTAAGTGGTCAAAAGACTTAATTCATAGAAATTAAGTGGAAGCAACAGTTAAAAGGCTTAATTCAGGGCAATTAAGTAAGAATATTAGCAGACTTAACTTCAAGAAAGGAAATTAAGTAAGGGCAAACACATACCTAATCTCAAGGAACGAAATTAGGTGAAGGATAAACTGGCTTAAGTTCAAGGAAATTAGGCAAAAGAAGACTGAAAGAAGACTAAAAAGAAGACTGAAGGAAGACTGAAAAGAAGAATGAAAGAAGACTGGAAATAAGACTGAAAAGAAGACTGAAAGAAGTTAGCAAAGACTTAATTTCACAAAAAAAAAAAGTAAATTGGCAAAAACTTAATTTCACAAAAATTAAGTAAATTAGCAAAGACTTAATTGCACAAGAATTAAGTAAAATTAGCAAAGACTTAATTCCACAAAAATTAAGTAGAGTCAGCAAAGATTTAATCCAAAGATGATTAGGTAAGATCAGACAAAGGGCTTAATTTCAAGGAAATTAGGCAAAAGAAGACTAAAAGACTGACTAACTTAATTTCAAGGCAATTAGGTAAAAATAGACTGGCTTAATTTCAAGGAAATTAAGTAAAGAAGAGTGACTTAATTTCAGGGAAATTAAGTAAAACAAGACTGGCTTAGTTTCAAGGAAGCTAGGTAAAAAGTAGACTGGCTTAATTTCAAGGAAATTAAGTAAAAAAGGACTGGCTTAGTTTCAAGGAAACTAGGTAAAGAAAAGACTGGCTTAATTTCAAGGAAATTAGGTAAAGATAGACTGACTTAATTTCAAGGAAATTAGGTAAAGATAGACTGGCTTAATTTCAAGGAAATT
>AWWV01010653.1:0-44272 GCA_001974805.1 Corchorus capsularis | reverse complement strand
GATCAGACAAAGGGCTTAATTTCAGGAAATTAGGCAAAAGAAGACTAAAAGACTGACTAACTAATTTCAAGGCAATTAGGTAAAAATAGACTGGCTTAATTTCAAGGAAATTAAGTAAAGAAGAGTGACTAATTTCAGGGAAATTAAGTAAAACAAGACTGGCTTAGTTTCAAGGAAGCTAGGTAAAAAGTAGACTGGCTTAATTTCAAGGAAATTAAGTAAAAAAGGACTGGCTTAGTTTCAAGGAAACTAGGTAAAGAAAAGACTGGCTTAATTTCAAGGAAATTAGGTAAAGATAGACTGACTTAATTTCAAGGAAATTAGGTAAAGATAGACTGGCTTAATTTCAAGGAAATTAAGTAAAAAAGGACTGGCTTAGTTTCAAGGAAACTAGGTAAAGGAAAGACTGGTTTAATTTCAAGGAAGTTAGGTAAAGGAAAGACTGGCTTAATTTCAAGGAAATTAAGTAAAAAGACATATGCTTAATTTCAGGAAAGGAAATTAAGTAAAATAAAGAACTTAATTCAGTGTAATTAAGTAAGGTCAATAAAAGGCTTAATACAGGGTAATTAAGTAGAATAAAGAACTTAATTCAAGGTAATTAAGTGAAATCAATAAAGAACTTAATCTAAAAAAGAGGTTAAGAAAAACAATAAAAGGGCTTGATTTATAAAAATTGAGTCAATAAAGGGAAGGAAATGATGAATTGGCTTAATCTAAATAAAATTAAGTCAAAATAAAGGTAATAGTAAATTGGTCCAATTCGGATAATTGAGTAAAAAACGCCAGTAACAATTTAGCATAAAATGAAGAACTAATTAAGGCTAAGTATAAAATAGGGCATGAAAGATTAAGACTTAAGAGGAGAATTAACCAACTATAGAAACCCGTAGTTAGTCCTAGACCAGTCAGTGCCATCGTTTCGACGGACGTCGTGGGGGTGCTAATCCTTCCCCACGCGTACCCGACTCCCAAACCATAGACTCTGGTTAAGCAGACCTTATTAGGTTTAGCATTACCTTCAAGCTAAGGTTAATACTAGACTTAATAAATTGGATAGGCGGCTAATCACACCTAGGTAAAAAAAATTAGTGGCGACTCCCCGTAAAGAACCATCAAAAGTAGTTTCCCCCGCCGGTCCTTTCGCACGTTGTGACATACTTGTGATACGAATCTAGTTGTGTTAGATTCAAATCCACCTTTGAGACCCACCAAAGATCAACTTGAAACAACAATACTTCTAGACTTGTATGAGTCGATAAACCTAACCTAGTCTTCCTCTTTGTTCGTCGTCCTTAAGCCCTCAATTAGACCTGCAATTGAACACTTAAGATCACAAGATTCACAAACAATTAAGCAATCACAACCTAATTGTTTGCTAGAACTCTACAAGATTGAAGAACCCTAAGTTTGCTCAAACTAGAACAATGAAGGTAAGATAATCAATTGGGTGAATAAACCTCAAATCTTTATTGAAAATCGTCCTTAAGCCCTCAATTAGACCTGCAATTGAACACTTAAGATCACAAGATTCACAAACAATTAAGCAATCACAACCTAATTGTTTGCTAGGACTCTACAAGATTCAAGAATCCTAAGTTTGCTCAAACTAGAACAATGAAGCTAAGATAATCAGTTGGGTGAATAAATCTCAAATCTTTATTGAAAACTTAACTTAACTTTTACAAGAGATATTGTTCCCCTTATATAGGCATAGGGAGAACGAAATTGACCTAATCCTAAAATAAATCCTAATTTTCGTCCAAATATAAGGGCTAGGGAAAAACTAGTCCAAACCCAACTAGGAAAAGGAAATAAAAGCATAATTAAACAAGGATTGGACTTAGTCAAACAAGGCCCAACCCAAATAACTTCCAAACTTAAAAATAAGCTAATTTAAGACAGAATTAAGCCCAAACAAAGCAAACTAAAGCTAATGGGCTCATGCCATGATGTCAATCCGGCCATCTAGAATCAATAGCAAGCAAAGTGATGAACATGTAATAGATTGGTAATTTCTTGCCCAAATCATCACCAAAGCTCTTCAATTGAACTTCAATGGTCTTCAAGTCTTCAAGATGAGTTCAAACAAGGCCCATGAGTGCAACCTTGAACCTTTTAGCTCTTGCTCTTGTCATCGGACCGATAAGCATCTTCAATGGATCGAATGGCATCTTTTTAGTGCTTGGAACATGATTATCGATATCTCCATGGTCTCCATGCATCTTCATGCTTCCTTGCAGCCCTTGCACATCCTTTCCTTGCTCTCCATAGCCATCTTCAAGTCCATAATAAGTCTTTGGTGCATCATTCCTTCCATGATAAGCCTTGGGCATATCAACTTGTCTCCAATAGGGTTGTAACCTGAAATTCTTCAAATTAAACCTTAATTCACAGCAAAAGCAACCCAAGAATCTTAATCACACAATCAATTAGGGCTAATTGCAACCGATTGAACTAATCGCATAAGATAAACCCTAATCCCCAATTTCCCAACTCAAAAACCCTAGTTTCTGCAAAAAGTCGATAACACCAAAGATTTTCTTAATTTTTTTCAATATGTTTCCCAGAAAGATCACACTAAAATAAGTCTATAGCTCAAATTTCAAAGCTTTCCGAGCTCAAACGAATCCAAAACAAAAATCACAAGTTTCTGGTCGAAATATTTTTTTTATTTTTTCGATATTTTTTATATAACTACTAGTTATAAGGACTCTAAATCTGAAATTTCAAAGCAAACAGAGTTAAGTTGAATTCGCTATGGTTTTTAAAAGTTTCTGAATTTTTGATTTTTCAAGGTAGGGTGCGATATGAACTAGATGAACTTTGATGGATGAAAAAGTTGATGAATGATGAATAGAAGGATAGATTTACCGATTGAAGATGACAACCTATGCTCTGATTACCAATTGATACGAATCTAGTTGTGTTAGATTCAAATCCACCTTTGAATAGCCACCAAAGTCGAGTTGAAACACCAAGACTTCTAGACTTGTAGAATTCGATAAACCTAACCTAGTCTTCTTCTTCGTTCGTTGGCCTTAAGCTCTCAATTACCCCTGAAATTCAACTCTTAAGATCACAAGATTCACAAACAATTAAGCAATCACAACCTAATTGTTTGCTAGGACTCTACAAGATTGAAGAACCCTAAGTTTGCTTAAACTAGAACAATGAAGCCAAATAGTCGATATGGGTGAATAAACCTCTCAATTTTATTGATAACTTAACTTGTGTTTACAAGAGGGGGATGGTGCCTTTATATAGGCATAGGATAATGCATCACGTACTCCAAGAACCCTCCTAAACCGACTTGGTAATTAATACAAGGGCTAGGGCGGTTTACACATAGATGATTCTAGAAACTATCCTAAAATACAACCAATAAGAAAATAGCTAGGGATTGGACATAAATTGACTTGGCCCAACCCTAATTAAGGTCCAATACTAAGTAATTAACTAATCTAAGATACAATTAAGGACCAATTGGCCGAACTACACAATGATAGCCCTAATGATCATCGATTTCAAGCAAGGTGCATAGCTTGGAATCGATGGGAATATTCTTGCCTCCATCGACTTCAATGCTCTCCAATTGATCTTCAATGGACTTCAAACCTTCAAAATGAGTGTTAATGCTTCCTTTAATCTCTTAGCTCTTGCTCTAGTCATCGGACCTAAAGGCATCTTCGAAGGATCAAAAGGCATCTTTGGTGCGATTCCTCCATCTATTGACATCTTTGGTGCGATCCCATTTCTTCCTTGCTCCTCCAAGCTTCCTTGCACTCCTTGATCATCCTTTCCATGATCTCCATTGGCTCCAATGTGCTCTTCAAGACCATGATAAGCCTTTGGCGCATAAGAGTTATCGTTGCCTACTACCAAACACCCTAAACCCTATAGTTTAGAATGGTTCAATGATAGAGAGGAGATTAAGGTTAACAAACAAGTTTTAGTTTCTCTTTCTTTGGGAAGGTACAATGATGAGGTGCTATGTGATGTTCTTCCAATGCAAGCATGCCATGTTTTACTTGGTCGACCATGGCAATATGACAACAAGGTCCATCATGATGGTGAGACAAATAAGTATTCTTTTGTTTGTGGTAAGCATCCTATTACTTTGATTCCTTTATCACCTCAAGAAGCTTTAAAAGATCAATTGAAATTGAAAGAGGATTTTTCTAAATTGGAATCCGAATATAGGGTTCAAGAAAACGCTAAGAATGTTAGTTCTAGTGTGAATTGCGTTGATAACAAATCTGTTTTGGTTATAAGTGTGTTAGTTCTAAGAAAGTTGTTAAGGAGTGTATGTTAGCTACTAACAGTGAGATTAAAGAAGCTTTGAATGATAATTCTGTTTTGATCTTGCTTTTGCTTAAAAATACACTTGTTGCTACTAACAACTTGGAAAGTGAGCTTCCAAGCAACATTGTTTCTCTTTTGAGTGATTATGTAGATGTGTTTCCTGAGGAAATTTCTAGTGGTTTACCACCAACTAGAGGGATTGAACTTCAAATTGACTTCATCACTGGGGCGCAAATACCTAATAAGCCAGCTTATAGGACAAATCCTGAAGAAACAAAGGAGTTGGAGAAACAAGTTGGAGAGCTACTTCAAAAGGGTTTTGTGCGTGAAAGCCTTTCTCCATGTGCAGTTCCTATTTTGCTTGTTCCTAAGAAGGATGGAACTTGGAGAATGTGTGTTGATTGTAGGGCAATAAACATCATAACGGTAAAGTATCGTCACCCTATTCCTAGATTAGATGATATGCTTGGAATTGCATGGTGCTTGCTTATTTTCTAATATTTATTTAAAGAGTGGCTATCATCAAATTCACATGAAACAGGGTGATGAATGGAAAACTGCCTTTAAAACTAAGCTAGGGTTGTATGAATGGTTAGTTATGCCTTTTGGATTGACTAATGCACCTAGTACTTTCATGAGGTTAATCAATCATGTCTTAAGAGCTTATATTGGCAAGTTTGTTGTTGTTTATTTTGATGATATACTTGTGTATTGCCGAAACCTAGATGAACATGTTAAGCACTTGCGTTGTGTGTTAGATGTACTTAGGGTTGAGAAGTTGTATGCTAACCTTAAGAAGTGCACCTTTTGCACAAACAAGCTTGTTTTTCTTTCAAGGTATAGAAGTTGATGAGGAGAAGATCAAAGCTTTCAAGGAATGGCTAACCCCCACCAACGTTGGTCAAGTGAGATCTTTTCATGGTTTAGCCAGATTCTATAGGAGGTTTGTTAAGGACTCTAGCACTTTAGCCGCCCCTATTACAAGTGTGATGAAGAACAATGCACCATTCAAGTGGGGAAAAGAGCAACAAGAAGCATTTGAGACCTTGAAGGAAAAACTAACTAATGCTCATTTGCTTGTTTTACCTAACTTTAACAATACTTTTGAGATTGAATGTGATGCATCAGGGGTTGGAATTGGAGCTGTTTTAATGCAAAGTGGGAAGCCCGTAGCTTATTTTAGTGAGAAATTGAATGGGGCTGCATTGAATTATCCAACCTATGACAAAGAGTTGTATGCTCTTGTGAGAGCATTACAAACATAGCAACACTACCTTTGGCCTAAAGAGTTTTTGATTCACACGGATCATGAAAGCTTGAAGTATTTGAGAGGCCAACAAAAGTTGAACAAACGATATGCTAAGTGGAGTGAGTTCATTGAGAGTTTTCCTTATGTTGTGCGATACAAACAAGGTAAGGTTCTAAATTTCTTGGATTTGAGTTTATTAAGGAGTTGTATGCTAGTGATGTTTACTTTGGTGAAATCTTTAAAGCATGTGAAAATTATGGATTTGGAAAGTATTATAAGCATGATGGATTTTTGTTTAAAGAATCTAGATTGTGTGTGCCTTCTTGCTCATTGCGTTATGTTCTTGTGAGGGAATCACATGAAGGGGGTTTAATGGGTCACTTTGGAGTTGATAGAACATATGAGATATTGCATGAACACTTCTTTTGGCCTAAGATGCGATATGATGTAGGAAAGCATGTTTCTAGTTGCATTGTTTGTTTGCAAGCTAAATCTACATCTAAGCCTCATGGATTGTATACTCCTTTGCCTATTCCTCATGAACCATGGACTCATATTAGCATGGATTTTGTGTTAGGTTTACCTCGTTCTAAGAGAGGTAAAGATTCTATCTTTGTGGTTGTTGATAGGTTTTCTAATATGGCACACTTCATTGCATGCACTAAAACGGATGATGCCATTAATGTAGCTAATTTAGGAGATTGTTAGATTACATGGAATGCCTAGGACGATTGTGAGTGATAGAGATGCTAAGTTCTTAAGTCACTTTTGGAGGACATTATGGGCTAAGTTAGGTACTAAGTTGTTATTCTCAACTACTTGTCATCCTCAAACCGATGGTTAAACTGAAGTAGTTAATAGGACTTTGTCAACCTTACTTAGGGTATTATTAAGAAGAACTTAAATACTTGGGAGGATTGTCCACCTCATGTTGAATTTGCATACAATAGAAGCATACATAGCACTACTGGATATTCACCTTTTGAAACTGTGTATGGCTTTAATCCTTTAACCCCATTGGATTTGTTGAGTTTACCTTTAAGTGTGCAAGTCGACATGGATGGTGAAAGAAAGGCATACTTTGTTAAGGATCTTCATGCAAGGGTTCGAGCTCAAATTGAGAAGAAAACACAACACTACATGAAGAATGCTAACAAAGGGCGCAAAGAGATCATCTTTGAACCTGGAGATTGGGTTTGGTTGCATCTAAGGAAGGAGAGGTTTCCTGAAAAGAGAAAGTCTAAGCTCTTTCCTCGTGGAGATGGTCCATTCCAAGTCTTGGAGAGGATCAACAAAAATGCATACAAGCTAGACCTTCCTAGTGAATACGGCAATGTAAGTGCTACTTTTAATGTTTCTGACTTATCCTTGTTTGATAATGATGCAGATTTGAGGACAAATCCTTTTCAAGGGAGAGGGGATGATGCGCCAAGGGCTTATCATGGTCTTCAAGAGCACAATGGAGCCAATGGAGATCATGGAAAGGATGAGCGAGGAAGAGATGGGATCGCACCAAAGATGCCATTAGATGGAGGAATCGCACCAAAGATGCCTTTTTATCCTTTGAAGATTCCTTTAGGTCCGATGACTAGAGCAAGAGCTAAGAGATTCAAGGAAGCATTAACAAGCTTTGTTCGAACTCATCTTGAAGGTTTGAAGTCCATTGAAGATCAAATGGAGAGCATTGAAGTCGATGGAGGCAAGAATATTCCCATCAATTCCAAGCTATGCACCTTGCTTGAAATCGATGATCATTAGGGCTATCATTGTGTAATTCGGCCAATTGGGCCTTAATTCTATCTTACATTAGTTAATTACTTAGGATTGGACCTTAATTAGGGTTGGACCAAGTCTATTTAAGCCCAATCCTTAGCTATTTTCTTTTTTGTTGTATTTTAGGATAGTTTCTAGAATCATCTATGTGTAAATCGTCCTAGCCCTTGTGTTGATTACCAAGTCGGTTTAAGAGGGTTCTTGGAGTTGGGGATGCGTTATCTTATGCCTATCTAAGGGCACCATCCCCCTCTTGTAAACACAAGTCAAGTTATCAATAAAATTGAGAGGTTTATTCACCCATATCGATTATTTGGCTTCATTGTTCTAGTTTGAGCAAACTTAGGGTTCTTCAATCTTGTAGAGTCCTAGCAAACAATTAGGTTGTGATTGCTTAATTGTTTGTGAATCTTATGATCTTAAGTGTTCAATTGCAGGTCTAATTGAGATCTTAAGGCCGACGAACGAAGAGGAAGACTAGGTTAGGTTTATCGAATTCTACAAGTTTAGAAGTCTTGGTGTTTCAAATCGACTTTGGTGGCTATTCAAAGGTGGGTTTGAATCTAACACAACTAGATTCGTATCAAGATTGGTACTTGTTTTGCTTCCGCGAGTGCATATAGTAGAGGGTCTTCCCAACAACTGGTATCAGAGCTAGGTTACAGCTTTGAATCATAGAAAGTGATAGTGGTTCCCTGATGAAACTAACAGCTACAAATTATAATATTTGGAAATCGATGATGGAGGGTCATCTATACTGCAAGGACTTGTATGATCCGGTATTGGGTGATTCAGGTAAACCAAAAGTACGTCAGATGATGATTGGAAAAAGCTTGACAGGAAATCGTTGGGCACAATAAGAAAATGGGTTGACATTAGTGTCTTTCACCATGTGACGCAAGAGAAAAGCGCTCATGCTGCTTGGGAAAAATTGGCTGCATTGTATGAAAGGAAAAGCCCCATGAACAAGGCATTTGGAGACAAAAAGCTTTCCAATATGAAGTATAAAGAGGGACAATCCATGGCCAAGTACTTGAGTGACTACCAGGAGATGTTAAATCTGTTGTTGACTATGAAGATTGATCTTGGTGAAGAAGTAAATGCTTTGTTTCTATTGTGATACGAATCTAGTTGTGTTAGATTCAAACCCACCTTTGAATAGCAACCAAAGTCGATTTGAAACACCAAGAGTTCTAGACTTGTAGAATTCGATAAACCTAACCTAGTCTTCTTCTTCGTTCGTCGGCCTTAAGCTCTCAATTAGACCTGCAATTGAACACTTAAGATCACAAGAATTCACAAACAATTAAGCAATCGCAACCTAATTGTTTGCTAGGACTTTACAAGACTGAAGAACCCTAAGTTTGCTCAAACTAGAACAATGAAGTCAAATAATCGATATGGGTGAATAAACCTCTCAATTTTATTGATAACTTGACTTGTGTTTACAAGAAGGGGATGGTGCCTTTATATAGGCATAGGATAACACATCCCGTACTCCAAGAACCCTCCCAAACCGACATGGTAATCAATACAAGGGCTAGGGCGGTTTACACATAGATGATTCTAGAAGCTATCCTAAAATACAACCAATAAGAAAATAGCTAAGGATTGGACTTAAATTGACTTGGTCCAACCCTAATTAAGGCCCAATACTAAGTGATTAACTAATCTAAGATACAATTAAGGCCCAATTGGCCGAATTACACAATGATAGCCCTAATGATCATCGATTTCAAGCAAGGTGCATAGCTTGGAATAGATGGAAATATTTTTGCCTCCATCGACTTCAATGCTCTCCAATTGATCTTCAATGGACTTCAAACCTTCAAGATGAGTTCGAACAAAGCTTGTTAATGCTTCCTTGAATCTCTTAGCTCTTGCTCTAGTCATCAGACCTAAAGGCATCTTCAAAGGATCAAAAGGCATCTTTGGTGCGATTCCTCCATCTAATGGCATCTTTGAGTTTCCATCCTCTCCTTTAAGCTTGTCCATGCTTCCTTGCACTCCTTGATCATCCTTACCAACTCTGCTCCAAACAAGAAAGTAACTATGGAGATGGCAAAGGATGCTTTGTTGAATGAAGAAGCAAGACGAACCAATAGAGAATCTGGGTCTAGTCAAGCACTTGTCACAGAGAACCGGGGGAGATCCAGGGAAAATGGTCAAGGCTTTAGGGTCGGAGTAAATCCAAGAACCGATCCAAGTCCAGGGAACCGGTGAAGTGTTATCACCGTGGTAAAGTTGGTCACATCAAGCGAAACTGCAAGATCTTGAAGCAAGAGCAGAAAAATGGGAAAAGCAAGAAGAATTCAGAGGAAGAAAGCAATGTGATTGTAGTTGTTTCTGATGAGGAGACAGTGTCATTGATTTGTGGACATGGTGATTGCAACCATGTAGCTGATCTATCTATTGAGTGGATTGTTGACATAGGTGCAGCATATCATTGTGTTCCCAAAAGGGAGTTGTTTACAACTTACAAAGCAGGAGACTTTGGTGAAACCAGGATGGGAAACAAAAGTGTGTCACAAATTGTGGGGATTGGTGACATTGTTGTTCAGACTAGCACTGGTTGCACATTGACTTTGAAGAATGTGAGACACATTCCGGATTTTATGTGAGATACAAAAACCAGGTACTGCAGGTTTTTCAGAAATTTCATGCCATGGTTGAAAGGGAAACAGGGTTACCCTTAAAGTGTATTCGGACAGATAATGGTGGTGATTACACATCCAATGACTTTGCTGCATATTGTTCAAAGCATGGGATTAGGCATGAGTTGACAGAACCTGGAATACCCCAACATAATGGTGTAGTTGAAAGGATGAATCGCACCATTGTGGAGAGAGTGAGATGCATGCTAAGGATGGCTAAATTGCCTAAGGCATTCTGGGGTGAAGCAGTCAAGGTTGCTTGCTACCTTATTAACAGGTCTCCATCGGCTCCTTTAGGCTTTGACATACTAGAGAAAGTATGGTTAGGTAAAGATCCTTCATATGCTCATTTGAAGGTATTTGGATGTAAGGCTTTCTTGCATGTGCCTAAGGAACAAAGATCAAAACTTGATAGTAAAGCCACTCCTTGTATCTTTGTTGGCTATGGTGGTGAGGAGTTTGGTTATAGGTTTTAGGATCCAGAAAAGAAAAAGATTATTAGAAGCAGGGATGTTGTCTTTCATGAACATGAGACCATAGCAAATTTTGAGAAGAATGAAAAGACTTCTCGAGTTGTTCATGATGATGATGATGTGATACCGACAACAGTTCCATTAAGGAGAGCCACAGATGGTGGATATGAACAGGGTACAGAACTTGGTACAAATGAGCCAGCTATAGGTAATGATGAGTTGGATGGTGATGATGACATTGCACAGCCAGATGCAGTGGGTATTAAGCAGGGGGAGCAACCACCCCTACTTGAGAACAATGAGCCTCAGCTTCGGAGATCGACCAGGGGGCATATTCCATCCACCAAGTATCCTAGTTCTCAGTATCTTTTGCTTACTGATGATGGGGAGCCAGAGAGCTTCCGTGATGTGCAGTCTACTTCAGATAAGCAACGTTGGTTGGAAGCAATGCAAGAAGAAATGAATTCATTACAGAAAAATGGCACCTATGAGTTGGTTGAGCTTCCAAAAAGGTAAAAGGCCACTTAAGAACAAGTGGGTTTTCAAGTTGAAGAAAGATGGTAATAAGCTAGTGAGGTATAAAGCTCGTTTAGTGGTAAAAGGCTTCGCACAAAAATCAGGTATTGACTGTGATGAGATTTTTTCTCTAGTAGTGAAGATGAGTTCCATTCGAGTTGTACTTCGTCTAGCTGTGAGTTTGAACCTTGAGATTGATCAACTTGATGTTAAGACTGCATTCTTGCATTGTGATTTGCAAGAAGAAATTTACATGGACCAACCAGAGGGTTTTGAGGGAAGGAACACATGGTTTGCAGGTTGAAGAAGAGCTTGTATGGCTTGAAACAAGCTCCGAGGAAGTGGTACAAGAAGTTTGATTCCTTTATGGTGAGTTATCTCTTTATGAGAACTGCAGCAGATCCTTGTGTTTATTTTAAATCATTTGGTAATGATTTCATTAGTCTCTTGCTCTATGTTGATGATATGTTGATTGTTGGGCAAGATGTTGAATTAATTAGCAAGTTGAAAGATGATTTGTCTAGGTCTTTTGATATGAAAGATTTAGGTCCAGCTAACCAGATTTTGGGTATGGATATTATCCGAGACAGGAAAGCTGGAAAGCTGTGGTTATCACAGGAAAAGTATGTTGAACGAATACTGAAGAGATTCAACATGCAGGATGCTAAGTTAGTTAGCACACCACTTGCTAATCATTTCAAGTTAACTAAGAAATCTTGTCTTGTGAGTGAGAAAGAGAAGAATGAGATGTCAGTTATTCCCTATTCCTCTGCAGTGGGTTCATTGATGTATCTCATGGTTTGTACATGATCTGACATAGCTCATGCAGTTGGTGTAGTGAGCAGATTTCTTTCCGATCCAGGAAAGGTTCACTGGGAAGCGATGAAGTGGATCTTCAAATACTTGAGAGGTACTTCGAAGATGTGCTTGAGTTTTGGGACTACACAGACAGTTCTTGAAGGGTTTACAGATGCAGACATGGCGGGTGATCTTGATGGTAGGAAATCTACTTCAGGTTACATTTTTACTTTTGCGGGGTGTAGACACCCATTTTTTTGTCCTATATCCTTTAAGTTATTTGTTTCTATATTTTATATTTGCATTAAGAGCATTTAGTAATTTTCTAAGACATTTTGGTAAATTAGTAATCCATATTTAGCATATAGTAGAGTAATTGATTTATTAAGTCTTTTTCAACCTAGTATTTATTTATCAATGTCATTCAAGGTTTAAAAACTCAAAAAAGATTTTTCATTTTTAGATTAGCATATCATATTGGCGTACATTAATTTAATTAGAGTACTCTCATAGCATAAGTAGAAATAGAATTTACATAGAGTATATGACACTTCCTTTTTATTATTATTATTTCTTTTGAGTCAATTTCCCTTTGGTTACCTATTAGGGCTTCTCTTCATCTGCCTGTTGAGTTTTAAAAGATTGGGCTATCATGCCTTGGGTGTTTCTCTTTGGGCCTAAGTTGTTTGGGAAAGTTTCAATTTCATTCTTTCCAACTAAAGAAAAATTACACACAAAAAAAAATAGAACCTCACTTCATTTTTACATTTACAGTATTACTTAAAGGAGAAAAATTCAAGAAGTTGCATAGGATTCGCTTGTAATTTCTCCTAGTTCTTCCCTCTTCGTTCTTTTCCTCAAGTTTTATGATCTAGCTCAAACCTCCCCATCGAGATTTCAGCAGCTCACAAAAATAGGGGTGTAACAAGCAAGGCTACAATGAATATGCAGCTGCATATATAGCACCTTGTTCATCACCTCACACTCTGCAAGCATAAAATAGAAACATTTCAGCAAGAGGAAGAAACACTCAAGAGATCAAGCAAAATGCAAAAGATAAAGGATAGGCAGAATTAGGTATGGGCATGTGGGAGCAGCATTAAGGCATCTTCCTTTCAACGAAGCACAAGCTCAATTAAAAATCAATTCAGCAAAAACAGGGCATTCACATTAAGCAACATCTAGTCTAAATTCAGTGAGGATCAATACACCAGTACGCACTGCATTTAATTTGCTAGAAACATGAGCTTAGTTCTTTCAAAATTCTTTCAAATATAGAATAAGAGCAATGCACTGGCACATATATATGTGCACTCAAAACAGATTCATTTACAGAGCCATACCTCAACATGGACAAAAGCAGTATATAAGCAATAAAAAATTTCATCTTAGTTTTAGAGTATACCTTGATAGAGATTCGCTGGTCAAAAAGTCAGCAAGAGGAGTTATTGCTGACATGGCAAGCCTGGTTGGCCCCAAACCAGCTTCAAAATTGTCTCATTAGCCACATCATTGGCCATTTCAGCGGATTGCAAAGGAGGGTGAACACGTGAATAGTCAAGGAATTAAGAGGATGAATAAGATAACATAAACAGAAGGAAGAGAATGAAGTTGAAACCATACCTGAGGCGATGACCTGGCAATACATGTGCAGACAAAAAGACCACCCAAATTCCTAATTAACCCTGCTGAATCATCACCTCCAATAGAGAACACCTAAAATAAAAGAAACAGGGTCAGAAAGGGTAAAAGGAAGCAAACTTTTCAACCATTGGATTAAAAGGAACCTACGACAGAGATCAAATTGGGTTCCTACTATATATACTTTATTTTCTTTCAAAAGAAGGGGGAGGATTTTTTTTCATCAAGAAAAGGGGATGGGGGCGAGATCTAGGGTTCTTAGCAGTTGAAGTCGAGGTTCTTTTTTATTTTTGATAGAAAATACAAAAAATATTCAGGGGAAAAGGAACAAGGTTTGAGAGAGAGAATTACCTGACTGAAGATTCATTTCAAGCATTTGCAAGGAAGTTCACATAAATCTTGAGTCTTCTTCCTCCATTTTTTCGTTTTGTTTAGTTGCCTTTCCTTCTAGTTTTAGGCGTCTTCTTTCAAATTTTGTTTTGGGAATTTTGTTCAATGGGTTGTGGGGAGTTTAGCGTCGGATTTTGGATTGAGTCATCGGTCATCCTCGCCGGATTTGTAGAGTTGGGCTTCGGGTGGTTTCGATTTTGCTGAGTTCAAAGGAGTTTAGGCTTGGATCTTGAGGTTTGAAGAGAAAGTAAGGATCTTTGGGTGTTTGAGATAGGGTTCAGCAATTGAAAGTGAAAAGAGGAAAGTTGCAGCGTTGGTAGAGGGAAGGAGGGGCTGAATTGACGAGGGAGAAGTGGCGGAGGAGAAGGAAGAAGAAGAATCGGGGAAATGATAGAAAAGAAAGATTAACAGAAAGAGAAAGAGATAAGAAGGAAAGGTGAGGCGGCATCGTTTCAAGCCAACAACCCGAATACCCAACCCGCCAGACCCACCATCCGCATTTGACCCGACCGGTTTGGGCCATTTTCAAGTTGGGTACAATTTTGCACTTGGACTTTTAAACTCTTTTGCATTTGGGCTTGGTTTATCCTTATTCTTTTCTTATTTGGGTTTGTTAGTTGATCTTGGGCTTATTTGTTAATTGGGTGATTTAAATTGGGCATGTTAAATAAGGGCTTAAAATTAAACATAGGATAATTTAATTAGACTTAACTTTTAGAAAATTAAATAGGTTACACATGCATTCATATTTAATTTCCATACTTAGATTGTTGTTGCCATGATCATGAGACTAAAGTTAAAACGACTCCCGTGAAGGGAAAGGAGGGCGGCTCATTCATGCGTGTCTGAGTTTGCTCGTCTTCTCCCGGAGGCTTGGAAATGTCCGAAGACCGTTTACCATTTATTGGGTGGTGAACAAAGGCGTTCCTCGTATAATTAATGGGTAATTAAAATTGAAATTGGATTTTCATGCATCACGTGCATCCATGCATTTCAAGACCAAATCCAGTGATTAATCAAATATTAAAATTCAAAAGAAAATAGATCAAGATTCAAGAAGTAAAGAAAAGTGAATCATAATAAGCAACTTAATTCAGGGTAATTAAGCCAGTCAGTAATTAACTTAATTTAGGGTAATTAAGTAATTCAGTTATTAATTTAATTCAGGGTAATTAAGTAATTTAGTAATCAACTTAATTCAGGGTAATTAAGTCAGTAGGTAACTTAATTCAGGGTAATTAAGTCAGTCAGTAATTAACTTAATTCAGGGTAATTAAGTAATTCAGTTATTAATTTAATTCAGAGTAATTAAGTAATTTAGTAATCAACTTAATTCAGGGTAATTAAGTCAGTAAGTAGCTTAATTCATGGTAATTAAGTAAGTCAGTTAGTAACTTAATTCAGGGTAATTAAGTAAGTCAGTTAGCAACTTAAATCCAGGGTAATTAAGTAAGTCAATAAGTAACTTAATCCAGGGTAGTTAAGTAAGTCATTGATCGACTTAATTCAGGGTAATTAAGTTTACTAAGAAGCAGAGATTAGGGAAAATAAAATGGCTTAATTCAGGGTAATTGTGTCAGTTAAGAATCGAAGAAGGATAATCAGTAATAAGGCCTTAATTCAGGGTAATTGAGTCAGTTAAAAACAAAAAGAGAATTAGTTGTTAACAAAATCCAAAAAAAGAAAGAATAAAAACCTTTTTTCGAAAATTAAAAAAGAGTTTGTGCTTGCATTTGTTCTCTTTGGTTTTTTCGAAAGACAAAAAAATCAATTAATCAAAAAGAGTCTTTTTCTCAAAGTTTTCAAAAGAAGGGAGAGTTCCCACTAATTTTGGTTTCTAGTTTAGTGGTCGGAAGGGAGAGTTCCCATCCAATTTCTTTTACAAAATGGGAAGGTTCCCGTCAAACTGTTTTCTTTCAAATTGAGTCATTTTAAAGGTAAGTTTTAAAGAAAATCCTCCCATGAGGAGCCCAAAAAGAGAACAAAATAGAAAACGGGAAAGTTCCCAACATTCCTTTACTTCAAAATCCAAAATCTATTTGTGATTATTTATTTTCTTTACAAGGTTGATAAAAGCTTTTAGTGGCATGAAAAGACTTAAGTATTAAGAATAGAGACAACCAATAACAGAAACCCATAGTTAGTTCTAGATTAGTCAGTGACGTCTTTTGACGGGCGTCGTGGGGGTGCTAATCCTTTTCACGCGTACCCGACTCCCGGACCATAGAATCTCTGGTTAAGTAGATCTTATTAGGTTTAGTGTTACCTTTGCTGAGCATAGGTTAATATTAGACTTAATAATTGGATAGGTGACTAATCACACCTAGGTCAAAAAAGATTAGTGGCGACTCCTAGAACCTAGAAAGGGGTAGGATCCCTCTTTTCCTTTAAAGTCGTTCAACGGTAGGGTTCGGACACCCCCAGACCCGGACGTTGCGACAGCTTGGCGACTCCGCTGGGGACCAGTTAGAGAGTCAAACTGAATGCTAGTTTAGAGTTAACTTGGGTTCGCATAATTGGTTGTCTGCTTGCATTTTATTCTTGTTTATTCATGCATGTTTATCATTGTTTATTCTTGCCTATATTTATGCTTTTTATGCTTACATGATTTCATATTCTTGTATATATTCTGCCTAACTTGTCACACATTATTTCTTTTCTTGGGGGTAGTTTAGTAATTTGGGTTAGGAGTTGTTGGCAAAGGTTTGTATGTTCCTTCACACGTGCACTAAATTACTTGCATTTTCATTTTGCATGAGCTTATATCGGAGCTCTTTCCCTTTAGGAGGAAGTAAAATAGCTAACCTTCGTGTGACAATCGTCTCCGTGCGGGTTTTGCCAAATATTTCCACTCAGTCTGGACCTTACTAGCCTAGAGTGGGCGACAGTAAGGACTGTCTGGGAACCTTTAGATCCAGTGTGAAGCCTCACCCAGCATGTAGGTTCCTCGAGAGATATCCAGCCTAGTTAGAGCCAATCCCGTGAGGATAAACCTTAGTACACAGAAGGAACACTCCTTTCATCTACTATCGTCTTTTTCAAAAACTGGACTGTAGAGTGAGCAATTGCATTGCTCACAATAGGCGGACTAACCTGCCCTAAACAGGCTTATAATCTGAAAGTTTTTCAAGGAAAATGTTTGATCAATAAAAGAAGGGGCACGATTTTCAATTATCCACTCATATTTATGTTCAGTACTAACTAATCTTTCTTTGTTGTTTTCAAATTGGATGCATCTGTAGAACTCTTTTGTTTTGCAGGTTGTGTTTCATATCTTCATAAGCATAGTCAAGCATGCATGTTCGTGCATTTATTCATCAACACAGTTTGCCATATCATGCGTCTTTTTCATGCATACAATATTTGCATTTTGCATTTCCATGTCCATTTTTAGGAGTTGTCAATCCATCATGCATTCACTTGTATATATGATCACGTATACATTATGCATTTGACATCCACTTGTATATAGGATACATCTATCATGCATCGCCATCAGTACTATTTAATAGATGCACTTTGTACAATTAGATAGTTCATATAGCTCATTGGTAAATGCTACATGTTTTCTACTTGCTTTATTGGAATCTAACATTGCCAGGGGAACACATAAGAGGCCTAAGTGTACCGATCGGGATTGAGTCAGAGGTTGGGTGACCTAACGAAGCACATTGTCAAGTTGATGGTGAGGTTTGGAGATGCAAAGTGAAAGCTTCTCTCCTCAGACACCTTGTAAGAAACACGGCCATGCCAGTGAAGTCACCTTCAACCCAGAGGATTCCATGATTTCAAGACAACTTTATCAAAAGTAGTATTTTCGATGGGTCACAGGGCTCTAGATCAGTCACAAAGGGGCAATGAAAATCCACAAAAAGGGGGGATTTCTGAAACTTTTGAGCATACCCGACATATGCACGACATCAACATAGCATTTTAGTTTAGAATATTGTATTTTGAATCTTCAACATATAAGATTGCATTGTGTTAATAGTAGTTAAAATTGTTGCACTTTCATTACAAAAATTAACTGGAGAAAACAAAATTCACTTGTCTAAAAAAAATAATAAATAAAACTTGCAGAGTCAGGTGATCACCACTTAGAGACAGTTCTCAAAAGTGCTCAGCTAGGGGCAATAATCTTCGTCTGGGCAATGACCAAAGGAATGAGAATTTTCAGAAAAAATATCTCTTCAATAAAAGGTTGCGTTTTGAATAAATGAAAAGCTTTTATTTTTTTCAACACTTTAACTGAGCCCAAATTCTCATATCCCAAAAGAGGCAGTTTCTAGAAATAAATTTGAGCCTGAAATCCCATACTTTTTCAAGACACATTAGGATATTCATGTCACAAAGGAAGTTTCTTATCTCTTTCAGGCCTTGAGAACACAAATTGTTTCGGATATCACTTAAACCCACCAAAAGTGCACCTTTCAAATCACTTCACTCGTCAAAGCACATTTTTTGATTATTGGGGGGCAACATTCAGTGTAGTAATGAAATGCTCATCTCCATCAATAAGGAAGGTCAGACAAGAGAATAGAGGCGGAAGACATCAGTTGTTGAATTCCCTCCTGAAAAGGAAAAAGAAGAAAAAAAGTGAAAAGGATGAAAAAAAAATGAAGAAAAAAGAGAAAAGAGAAAGAAGTTAAATTGCAACGCATGTGCTTGCACAAATTTTCAGGACGGTCAAAACAAGAAGTATTTTTCAAAAATTATTTTCGAAAAGGTTTTCAAAATTGAGTTTTCAAAAAGTTTTTGAGTTTTCAGAGTCGCCTTTCATCAAAATATCCAGATCTGAAATGATAAATGGCCTTCTTTCTTATCCCACTTGCAGAAAATTATCCATTGTTGTCCCCTTTGAGCCTTGTGGATTTTCTTTCGAATCAATCCTGATCAAGGATCACCCTCCACACTGGAGGTAATGAAGAAGCAGAACTTGTTGGAAATGGGGAAAGGATACCCAAGCACACTAATAGAGATGGTGCGAATAAAGGGGAAGTAATAAGATAAAAAAAAAGTGTGCTATAAAATAAAGATGATGTGAATCACAAAAAAAAAAGAAAAGAATGAAATGTGAAGTTCAACAAAGAAGGGAAGTTTGAGAATTGAACAAAGTGTTAAAGTGGAAAATAGACATCAAAGATGAAAGAATTTTTCCATACAAGCAAGAAAGTGATCCTTGGATCGAACACCCTCAAACACATTTTTTTAGCCTTTTATCCTCTCTTTGGAACACCTAACCCAATCCCACATTACGTGCCTAATAAAGCCCATATTTGATCAGGTCAGGATATTGAAGGTGAAGGGATTGTCCAAAAAGAAGGGATTGATTTTTCACAAAAGAAAAAAATGTTTTTATCAAAAAGGTTTTTAGAGAAAATCGGTTAAAAAAAAGTTTTCCAAATGCAGGTGCATGGTGAAGAAAGAGGAAAAAAAAGAAAAAGAAAAAAGAGCAAAAGAAGGAAAGAGATGAAGCTCTAGGGTGAAAACCCGAAAGGGCAGTCTAGAGCAAGCATGGGAATTTTTGGAGTCTCCAAAGCAGCTAGAGAAAACATGACCACTTTTGCAAGTGATAAGCATTGACTCAAGGGAATAAGAGCTGACAAAGTTGTCAAATGTTCCAACCTTATCAAGAGCAATCAATACACCAAAACAAACCTTTTTCGATGTTTGCCTTCCAACCCCTTGGAACCATACTCCTCTCAACAACCAGTGTTAATACAAATCATTTTTTGAGACAAATGACAAATTGAACAAGTTTTGCAAAAGGTTTGCATTCCATTTGTGAGTCTATGGCGGAGGTTAGGTCAAGGATCTCGTACGAGAAAGTCTTACAAGTGGTGGTCACCAATTTATTGAAAATGGGTTAGCATATAAGGGCATGTCTAACAAAATAATAAGACGTTGTTAGGGGCAAATAGGGCATTGTTTAATTAGATTGCATTCGTAACATGTTTCAAGAAGGTTAAGCTATAGATTCATCACAATTCAAACTTTGACTTTTGATAAGTTTGTGCAGGGAGATAAAGAAGCTGGTCATCGAAATAAGGGGGCAGTGGAAACCTCTAAATTCAGTCATTCATGGAAGGTCAAACCAAGGAAGCTCGTCAAAGAGGCAGTGGGTAAAGCAAGGGAAGTTAAAATAATTTTACTTTCCTTAATTAATTCAACATTCAGTCATTAGGCATTCATGGGCATTCACACACGCATTAGAACATTCCATCCTCATTCATAGCAGGAATTTGCAAGACGAGGAGTCAAGTTCATTATAAGAGTAAGAAGAAGGATTCGCATAATTTGGAAAAGAAGTCGCGCAGGGCAAAAGAATCAGAAATCAGAACAGGTACAAATCCCAAAGGATTGCGGGAGTATAGAATAGGAAAAAGAGGGCAAGATGGGGCAAGATAAGAGAAAGAAATATATAGAATGAATTTTACCAGGAAACAAGTAGAGAGTTCAAAAAAGTCACAGCGCAGAAAAGGGTTAAGTCGAGAAACTGGATGAAACATATCGAGAACCAAGTATTCCAAGGAAAGTTTTAGTAACCAGGGTTCATCTCCAAGACAAGTCGTCTCAGAAGTATTCAGAAATATAAGTTTAACTTAAGATGACTCGGGGCAAGTCTTTCGGTACATATTCGAGAAGCAAAGTTAATCATGCTCGATCTAGGATGGTTTCTCTTCAAATAATTTCAATTGATTCTCATGGTTTTTCAAGGTGACCTAGAGCAGGTCTTTCGAATAGTTTCAATGGATCCAGGGTGGTCTCTATTCAGTTTAGTCTCAGATAATCCAGGGAGATCTTTCTTTAGACTTCCAGTGACCCAGAGCGGTCCATCTTCAGTTAATTGATCCAGGCCGATCTTGCTTCAGTTACATGACCTAGGATGGTCTTTTAGATAGCTTCATATTGGCCCAGGGCGGTATTTCTTCAGTTGTTTCCAAATCGATCCAGGGCGATCTCTC
The DNA here is from genome assembly GCA_001974805.1 of Corchorus capsularis. Classification (NCBI taxonomy): domain Eukaryota; kingdom Viridiplantae; phylum Streptophyta; class Magnoliopsida; order Malvales; family Malvaceae; genus Corchorus; species Corchorus capsularis. Next base: position 23,508 of record AWWV01010653.1, on the reverse strand, counting down.
TAAAGTGACTTTCAATTGACCCAGGGCGAGCCATGTTCAGTTAATTGATCCAGGGCGATTTTTCTTCAGTGAGTCTCGGTTGATCTAGGGTGATCTCTCTACATTAATTTCCAACTAACATAGGGCGGTCCATCTTAAGTTAATTGATCCAGGGCGATCTTTCTTCAGTTAATTTTAATCGGTCCAGGCGATCATTCTTCAATTTATTTCAATGATCTAGGGCGGTCTTTCTTCAGTTCTTCAATCATTCAATGTTTCAATCTTCCAAATTATTCAATGCTTCAATCTTTCAACTATTTAATGCTTCAATGACCCAGGGTGGTTGTTCTTAAGTTCAGTTCGGAATGATCCAGGGTGGTCATTCTTCAGTTCAGTTCAGAATGATCTAGGGTGGTCTTTCTTCAGTTACTTATTTTAGAGTGGTCTTTCTCAAGCTATTTTCGAGTTATCCAGGGTGGTCTCTCCTCAAGATTTCAAATCACTAGTTTAAAACCTTCCAATAAAACGGGTGTCTACGTCTTTGTGCGCTTCCCAACTCTCAAAAAGTACGCAAACTACTTCTTTGCATACTTCTCGATAGCTAGAAAGCGCACAAAGAGGGGCAGCTGTAGACACCCATTTTTTTGTCCTATATCCTTTAAGTTATTTGTTTCTATATTATATATTTGCATTAAGAGCATTTAGTAATTTTCTAAGACATTTTGGTAAATTAGTTGATACGAATTAAGTTGTATTAGATTCAAATCTATCCTTTGAATATCCACCAAAGTCGACTTGAACTTCTTCAACTTCTAGATGTGTATGTCAATGACCTTCACAAGGTTATTCCTCCTCTTTCATCGGACTTAAGCACTCAATTAGACCTGCAATTGAACTCTCAAGATCACAAGATTCACAAACAATTAAGCAATCACAACCTAATTGCTTGCTAGGACTCTACAAGATTGAAGAACCCTAAGTTTGCTCAAACTAGAACAATGAAGCTAAGATAATCAATTTGGGTGTAAAACCTCAACTTTATTAATCAACTCAACTCCATCTTTTACAAGAGATATTGGTGGCCTTATATAGTGATAGGGTCAACCAAAATACTAAAATAAATCCTAATTTTCGTCCAAATATAAGGGCTAGGGAAAAACTAGTCCAAACCCAACTAGGAAAAGGAAATAAAGACATAATTAAACAAGGATTGGACTTAGTCAACCAAGACCCAATCCAAATAAGGTCCAAACTTAAAAATAAGCTAATCTGAGATAGAATTAAGCCCAAACAAAGATAACTAATGATAATGGGCTCATGTCATGATGTCAATCCGGCCACCTAGAATCAATAGCAAGCAAAGTGATGAACTTGTAATTGATTTGTAATTCTTGCCCAAATCATCACCAAAGCTCTTCAATTGAACTTCAATGGTCTTCAAGTCTTCAAGATGAGTTTGAACAAGTCCCATGAGTGCATCCTTGAATCTCTTAGCTCTTGCTCTTGTCATCAGACCTAATGGCATCTTCAAAGGATCAAAGGCATCTTCTTGGTGAATTGTGATTCCATCCTCTCCTTTAAGCTTGTCGAAGCTTCCTTGCAGCCCTTGATCATCCTTTCCATGCTCTCCATGCTTGTCTTCAAGTCCATAATAAGTCCTTGGCGCATAATTCCTTCCATGATAAGCCTTGGGTGCATCATTCCCTCCCCCTTGAAGAAGATTTGTCCTCAAATCTTGCTTGTATTGCACCACATATGGATGGAATTTAATCTCTTTAATGGGTGGAAATCCACTAGTGATTTTCCCACAAAAGTAAGCTACGGGTTTCTCTCCTTGCATCAAAACAACTCCAATTCCTACAAAATTACTCAAAAGAGACACAATATTGCTTGGAATATCTCCAGCGAAGTTGTTAGTACCCATTAGTGTATTTCGAAACAAAGATAAGATCAAATCAGAATTATCATGCAAAGCACTCTTAATCTCACTTTTAGTAGCTAACATACACGCTTTAACAACTTCCTTAGAAATCTCTTTCTTTTCACCCAAAATAAAATTATTTTCAATGCTATAATAAACCAAAACAGAATTATTTTCCATGCTATGATCAACCAAAACAGAATTATTTTCATCACAATTAGAATCCAAAACAGATTTAGTGTCATTGCAAATAACACTCAAATTAGATTTAGTATCATCGCAAACAACATCTAAAACACTCTTTGCAACTAAGGTTGTTTTATCATCAAAACAATCATCAATTTTAGGTTCAGATTTACTCTTTTCTTTAACCCTAAATTCAGCATCCAATTTAGCAAAATCATCTCTCACTTTAATTTCATCTTTTAAGGCTTCTTGAAGTGATAAAGGAATTAAAGAAAAAGGCTTCTTACCACACATGAAAGAATACTTGTTGGTCTCTCCATCATGATGAACTTTGTTGTCAAATTGCCATGGTCGACCAAGTAGTACATGGCATGCTTGCATGGGTAAGACATCACACAAAACATCTCCCTTGTACCTGCCCAAAGAAAGAGAAACTAAAACTTGTTTGTCAACACTAATGTCTTCTCTATCATTGAAACAACCTAAGCTATAGGGTTTAGGATGATTAGAAGTAGGTAGTTGTAACTCTTTCACCAAATAATCACTAACTGTTTTTACAACTCTTCTCATCTATAATCACACTACTAGGCTTCCCATTCGCATACATCCTAGTGTGAAACAAATTCTCCCTATGAACATTCCCTTTCACATAGGCACTCAAAGTTCTCCTATCACCCAAACTAATACACATGGTGCAAAGTTGTTTAAGTATTTGTTGCAACATGGTATTCGTATTTAATTCTTGATTTTGCTCTTCTTGCCTCTCTCCCACTGTACCTACAAAAAGAACAAAGATTAGTAGTAAAAATCCTCACAAGTGTGTGTGTGCTTATACCTTAGACTTGTGCTCTTGTATTTGCACTCAAATCCTATGGATTGGCGGTCCACTACTCTCTTGATGATCTCACAAGATTATGCCTTTTACTAGCTTCAATAGGCCTAATAAGAGCAACTCCTAGAGCACTCCTTTCTTCTCGTGACCTACTTGAGGCACAAACAATTAGTAGCAAAATTATTGTGAATCAATGGAAAGTGATCTTAAACCAAACCAAACCAATTATGCAGGCTCCTTATGTCGAATTCTTTCTCCAAAGTTGCTGCACAAAAACTCAATTCAAGCACAATTCAAACAACCAAATCGATTAGTAAAACCCTAGTACCACTTATCTCCAATTTTGTACCACTTGTCTCCAATAGGGTTTGGAACCTAAAATTCTTCAAATCAAATCACAATTCACAGCAAAAGCAACCCAAGGATCTCAATTACACAAACAATTAGGGCTAATTGCAACCAAATAGATTAATTGCACAAGAAAACCCTAATCCCCAAATTTCCCAAACTAAAAACCTAGTTTCTGTAAAAAATTGATAATAGCACAGATTTTTTTGATTTTTTTCAATATTTTTCCCAGAAAGATCACACTAAAAGAAGTCTAGATCTCAAATTTCAAAGCTTTCCGAGCTCAAACGAATCCAGAATCAATTTCACAAGTTTCTGGTCGAAATTTTTTTTTATTTTTTGATATTTTTCAATATAACTACTAGTTATAAGGAACTCAAATCTGTAATTTCAAATCAAAAAGATGTAAAATGAATCGGCTATGAATTTTAAATGTTTCTGAATTTTTGGAACTATATGGTGCGATAAGAACAAGATGAAAGTTTGATGGATGAAAACTTGATGAATGAGGAAAAGAATGATAGATTTACCGATTGAAGATGACAACATATGCTCTGATTACCAATTGATACGAATCTAGTTGTATTAGATTCAAATCTATCCTTTGAATATCTACCAAAGTCGACTTGAACTTCTTCAACCTCTAGATGTGTATGTCAATGACCTTCACAAGGTTATTCCTCCTCTTTCGTCGGACTTAAGCACTCAATTAGACCTGTAATTGAACTCTCAAGATCACAAGATTCACAAACAATTAAGCAATCACAACCTAATTGTTTGCTAGGACTCTACCAGATTGAAGAACCCTAAGTTTGCTCAAACTAGAACAATGAAGCTAAGATAATCAATTTGGGTGTAAAACCTCAACTTTATTAATCAACTCAACTTCATCTTTTACAAGAGATATTGGTGGCCTTATATAGTGATAGGGTCAACCAAAATACTAAAATAAATCCTAATTTTCGTCCAAATATAAGGGCTAGGGAAAAACTAGTCCAAACCCAACTAGGAAAAGGAAATAAAGACATAATTAAACAAGGATTGGACTTAGTCAACCAAGACCCAATCCAAATAAGGTCCAAACTTAAAAATAAGCTAATCTAAGATAGAATTAAGCCCAAACAAAGATAACTAATGATAATGGGCTCATGCCATGATGTCAATCCGGCCATCTAGAATCAAAAGCAAGCAAAGTGATAACTTGTAATTGATTTGTAATTTCTTACCCAAATCATCACTAAAGCTCTTCAATTGAACTTCAATGGTCTTCAAGTCTTCAAGATGAGTTCGAACAAGTCCCATGAGTGCATCCTTGAATCTCTTAGCTTTTACTCTTGTCATCAGACCTAATGGCATCTTCAAAGGATCAAATGGCATCTTAATGGCATCTTCTTGGTGAATTGTGATTCCATCCTCTCCTTTAAGCTTGTCCAAGCTTCCTTGCAGCCCTTGATCATCCTTTTCATGCTCTCCATGCTTGTCTTCAAGTCCATAATAAGTCCTTGGCGCATAATTCCTTCCATGATAAGCCTTGGGTGCATCATTAGTAATCCATATTTAGCATATAGTAGAGTAATTGATTTATTAAGTCTTTTTCAACCTAGTATTTATTTATCAATGGCATTCAAGATTTAAAAACTCAAAAAAGATTTTCATTTTTAGATTAGCATATCATATTGGCGTACATTAATTTAATTAGAGTACTCTCATAGCATAAGTAGAAATAGAATTTACATAGAGTATATGACACTTCCTTTTCATTATTATTATTTCTTTTGAGCCAATTTCCCTTTGGGTGTTTCTCTTTGGGCCTAAGTTGGTTGGCCCCAAACCAGCTTCAAAATTGTCTCATTAGCCACATCATTGGCCATTTCAGCGGATTGCAAAGGAGGGTGAACACGTGAATAGTCAAGGAATTAAGAGGATGAATAAGATAACATAAACAGAATGAAGAGAATGAAGTTGAAACCGTACCTGAGGCGATGACCTGGCAATACATGTGCAGACAAAAAGACCACCCAAATTCCTAATTAACCCTGCTGAATCATCACCTCCAACAGAGAACACCTAAGATAAAAGAAACAGGGTCAGAAAGGGTAAAAGGAAGGAAACTTTTCAACCATCAGATTAAAAGGAACCTACGACAGAGATCAAATTGGGTTCCTACTATATATACTTTATTTTCTTTCAAAAGAATGGGGAGGATTTTTTTTCATCAAGAAAAGGGGATGGGGGCGAGATCTAGGGTTCTTAGCAGTTGAAGTCGAGGGTTCTTTTTTATTTTTGATAGAAAATACAAAAAAATATTCAGGGGAAAAGGAACAAGGTTTGAGAGAGAGAATTACCTGACTGGAGATTCATCTCAAGCATTTGCAAGGAATCTCACATAAATCTTGAGTCTTCTTCCTCCATTGTTTCGTTTTGTTTAGTTGCCTTTCCTTCTAGTTTTAGGCGTCTTCTTTCAAATTTTGTTTTGGGAATTTTGTTCAGTGGGTTGTGGGGAGTTCAGCATCGGTTTTTGGGTTGAGTCATCGGTCATCCTCGCCGGATTTGTAGAGTTGGGCTTCAGGTGGTTTCGATTTTGCTGAGTTCAAAGGAGTTTAGGCTTGGATCTTGAGGTTTGAAGAGAAAGTAAGGATCTTTGGGTGTTTGAGATAGGATTCAGCAATTGAAAGTGAAAAGAGGAAAGTTGCAGCGCCGTTAGAGGGAAGGAGGGGCTGAAACAACGAGGGAGAAGTGGCGGAGGAGAAGGAAGAAGAAGAATCGGGGAAATGATAAAAAAGAAAGATTAACAGAAAGAAAAAGAGATAAGAAGGAAAGGGTGAGGCGGCATCGTTTCAAGCGAACAACCCGAATACCCAACCCGCCAGACCCACCATCCGCATTTGACCCGATCGGTTTGGGCCATTTCCAAGTTGGGTACAATTTTGCAGTTGGACTTTTAAACTCTTTTGCATTTGGGCTTGGTTTATCCTTATTCTTTTCTTATTTTGGTTTGTTGGTTGATCTTGGGCTTATTTGTTAATTGGGTGATTTAAATTGGGCATGTTAAATAAGGGCTTAAAATTAAACATAGGATAATTTAATTAGACTTAACTTTTAGAAAATTAAATAGGTTACACATGCATTCATATTTAATTTCCATACTTAGATTGTTGTTGCCATGATCATGAGACTAAAGTTAAAACGACTCTCGTGAAGGGAAAGGAGGGCGCCTCATTCATGCGTGTCTGAGTTTGCTCGTCTTCTCCCGGAGGCTTGGAAATGTCCGAAGACTGTTTACCATTTATTGGGAGACGATCAAAGGCTTTCCTCGTATAATTAATGTGTAATTAAAATTGAAATTGGATTTTCATGCATCACGTGCATCCATGCATTTCAAGACCAAATCCAGTGATTAATCAAAGATTAAAATTCAAAAGAAAATAGATTAAGATTCAAGAAGTAAAGAAAAGTGAATCATAATAAGCAACTTAATTCAGGGTAATTAAGCCAGTCAGTAATTAACTTAATTTAGGGTAATTAAGTAATTCCGTTATTAATTTAATTCAGAGTAATTAAGTAATTTAGTAATCAACTTAATTCAGGGTAATTAAGTCAGTAGGTAACTTAATTCAGGGTAATTAAGTCAGTCAGTAATTAACTTAATTCAAGGTAATTAAGTAATTTAGTAATCAACTTAATTCAGGGTAATTAAGTCAGTAAGTAGCTTAATTCAGGGTAATCAAGTAAGTCAGTTAGTAACTTAATTCAGGGAAATTAAGTAAGTCAGTTAGCAACTTAAATCCAAGGTAATTAAGTAAGTCAATAAGTAACTTAATCCAGGGTAGTTAAGTAAGTCATTGATCGACTTAATTCAGGGTAATTAAGTTTAGTAAGAAGCAGAGATTAGGGAAAATAAAATGGCTTAATTCAGGGTAATTGAGTCATTTAAGAATCGAAGAAGGATAATCAGTAATAAGGGCTTAATTCAGGGTAATTGAGTCAGTTAAAAACAAAAAGAGAATTAGTTGTTAACAAAATCCAAAAAAAGAAAGAATAAAAACCTTTTTTCGAAAATTAAAAAAGAGTTTGTGCTTGCAGTTGTTCTCTTTGGTTTTTTCGAAAGACAAAAAAATCAATTAATCAAAAAGAGTCTTTTTCTCAAAGTATTCAAAAGAAGGGAGAGTTCCCACTAATTTTGGTTTCTATTTTAGTGGTGGGAAGGGAGAGTTCCCATCCAGTTTCTTTTACAAAATGGGATGGTTCCCGTCAAACTGTTTTCTTTCAAATTTAGTCATTTTAAAGGTAAGTTTTAAAGAAAATCCTCCCATGAGGAGCCCAAAAAGAGAACAAAATAGAAAACGGGAAAGTTCCCAACATTCCTTTACTTCAAAATCCAAAATCTATTTGTGATTATTTATTTTCTTTACAAGGTTAATAAAATCTTTTAGTGGCATGAAAAGACTTAAGTATTAATAATAGAGACAACCAATAACAGAAACCCATAGTTAGTTCTAGACTAGTTAGTGTCGTCTTTTGACGAGCGTCGTGGGGGTGCTAATCTTTCCCCACGCGTACCCGACTCCCGGACCATAGAATCTCTGGTTAAGTAGACCTTATTAGGCTTAGTGTTACCTTTGCCGAGCATAGGTTAATATTAGACTTAATAATTGGATAGGTGGCTAATCACACCTAGGCCAAAAAAGATTAGTGGCGACTCCTAGAACCTAGAAAGGGGTAGGATCCCTCTTTTCCTTTAAACTCGTTCAACGGCAAGGTTCGGTACCCCCCGGATCCGGACGTTGCGACACAGGGGAAGCTGTTTCTTGGCAGTCTAAGTTGCAGAAGTGTGTTGCCTTGTCTACTACGGAGGCTGAATATATTGCAGCTACCGAAGTAGGTAAGGAAATGCTTTGGATGAAACGATTCCTTCATGAATTGGGTTTGAGTCAGAAAGAGTATGTGGTATTTTGTGATAGTCAGAGTGCTTTGGATTTGAGTAAGAATACCATGCACCAATGTAGGACAAAGCACATTGATGTTCGGTACCATTGGTTGCGTATGGCAACGGAAGATAGAGAATTGCAGTTGCAGAAGATTCACACCGACAAGAATGTTGCAGACATGTTAACCAAAGTGGTTCCCAGTGAGAAACTTGAGTTGTGCAGCAACTTAACCGGGATGGACACCTTGGCCAAGGCAAACTTCAAGTGAAGCAGGTTGTGTGACACATCTCCTCTGAATGGGGTTGGAGGGGGAGATTGTTGGGCTTATAGCCCATATTTGTCCAACCCATTACTTTGGGCTTGATGTAAGCCTAATATGGCTTTAATTATGGATGGCCATGATTTGTTCTTAGCTTTTAATCCAATGGTTAGGATTAAAAGTTGATAAGGGTTTTGGCTTTTGATGTAACCGACTTTTGCTTTGCTATATATATCGTGAATTGCAAATTGAAGTTCGGTGGAATCAATTTGGGAGACAAGCGGCGCGGGGTTAATTGCGATAGGCAGCAGCGGCAATTTGCCAAGAGAGTGGCGCACGTTGAGAACAATTTGGTGATTTGCTCTTCGTCCTTTGATTCTTATTCTTGCAAGAAGCTTGCAAGTTGGTTTGATTCTTACTCCACGAAGAGAGTAAGGGTGAGAGATAAGGGCAACAAATTGGATTTTTTTAGGGTTTGATTTCTTGGTGATCCAAAGAGGTAACTCCTTGTATTTTAGTTCCAATTTGTTGGTGTTTAGACTTTGGGCAATTAGCTTAAACTTGAACTCTTGTAATTTCTTATTTCTCATAGTGGATTTTTATCCGGTTTTGCCCCGTGGTTTTTCCCTTCACACTGAAGGGTTTTCCACGTAAATTTGGTGTTCTTTATTTTTCTTTAATTGTTGTCAGTTCAGATTTCTGCTTGCTTGGTTGAGATATATCTGCTTGGTGGATTGGTTAATTATTTAACTGCTTTGGATCATTGGTTTGGATATTGTTGTTGGTTTTTGTCTGTGGGATTGGTATTTGTTTTGCTTCCGCGAGTGCATATAGTGCAGGGCCTTCCCAGCATAACAAATCTGGTCAAGCAACATCGGCAGTTTCATGTCTCGAACAAGTTGTTAGTTAACCCGACAGCTTCTTGGGTGGCTGCTCAGCCTCTCCTTGTAAGTAAATCTCCTCTGAAGTTTCCTATAACAAAGAAATCCAAACGCTCCTTGTAAAAGGCAACCGCACTTGTAAAAGCTGTGCAATCGTAAGGGCTGGAATTCGAGTCATCTTTAAAAATAAAAAGTTTAAAATCTTGGCTCCATTGTTCCTTGCATGAAGAACTTCTTTAGGGATAAAAGGGTCACCGTCTTGGAAAATTCGAAGAACAAGTATCAATGAGTTGAAAGAAGACCTGGTTAAATTTTGCCAATTCTTTTCATTAACCAAATGGATATTGAAGAATTTGGCAATGAACAAAGTTGCAAGCAAGCCTGTCAGAATGAGATATCTTGTAAAGCTACCTTCTTTGTTTTGGAGAAATCAACATCCAGAGGATTTAGTTATTTGACTTTTGAAATTCTCTCATTAATGGGAAATCCAGATGATGAACAATGATAAAGGTCAATGTCCCAAAGCCAATGGTTCAAAACCAGGAAAATACAAATACCCTTCACTCAAAGCATTTGAGACTAATAAGTCTATTAGCCATATCTGCATTTTTCTATAACCATAATCATCCTTGTTTCAATAATTTGCTTCCTGCTGCGCCGAAAAGTCATCAAATGTGCTGCCCATGCATGCAAATTCTTGGAAAACCAATTCTTGGTTTTGCCAAATCTTTTGGCAATGACATGGGCACAGATTGCGATATGATCCCTGTTGGAGGAGATAACTGTCTGAAGGATTTCGTTGATTTAACGTAATTACTTTTTACTCCTTTTGATTTAGCAAGGTTAAAGAAGTAATTACCATTTCCTTCTTATTAATTTTATTAAGTATGATTTACCAAATAATAATTCCTACTCTTCATTAGATCAATTAATTAATAAATATTCTTGGTAGAGTGCCCTTTTTTTACATTTTCCCTTAATTCTAGGGATGGCAGCTGGCGGATAGTAGGTGGATATTCGATCCGTCCGAATCCGTTTAAGGCGGATTTGGATAGTAATATATGGATACAGGGCGGATTTGGATAGTAAAACCACTATACGTGGCGGATTCGGAGCGGAGGCGAATAGTACCCCTTGGATATCTGCTATCCGAACCCGTTTATATATAAACGGATTTAGAGCGGATATCCGATCCGTATCCACCAAAAAAACCATTTAATATCCCCTCATCCCAAATATTTATTAGGTATTGAGGCCCAAGAGTTTTTTTTGTTTTATCTACAAAGCCCTTTAAGCCCATCCATTAAAAAATCCCAAACTAAAACCCAATCCCAAATTGAAATATCCAATCCGGTTAAAATTTAATATAATTAATAAAATTATTATAGAAAAAGGAATAAGTGAAAACCCTAAGAGTGTGTTTGGATGGGGATATTCAAGAGGGATTTTCTTTTTCATAGGGATTTTTTAAAATCTAAATTTAAAAAATTTGGTTTGGCAACATTAAAATTGAGTTTTTAAAAATCTTGGAAAATTGGAGAGAGATTTTTGAAAGGCCCAAAACCTCACTTCAAAATCCATGTAAGATGGTGTCTTTTTTAAAATCCTCTTCTTTTTACCTTAACCACTACATTAACTAACTTTCCTTTTCTATAAATTTTTTATATTTTTTTAACTTAAATGATAAAAATGTATTTTTAAAAGATATGTTTTCACTTCTAAATTTTATTAAAAAAATATATAGATATATATATATATATTATTACAAATCAAATGATATCCATATTGCATATTTTTATTCTTCTAATATTATTTTTTATAATTAAATATATTATTTTATTAAAAAATTTTGAATACCTCACAATCTACTCCTAAAAATCTTCATCCAAACTAAGATTTTTAAAAGCTATCTTTTCAAAATGATGCATTTCAAAATTCTTTCTTTTTAAAAATTTTTGAAATTTTAAGAATTCCTCATCCAAACACACTCTAAAAATATATGTTAGTAGTGAAGCTCGAACCTGGGCACTTTGAAAATATAAAACATTTTGTTACTTGTCCTAACCATCTAAACTAAATGTTATATTTGATAAAACCTAATCTAAAATTTATATGATCTTTGTTTTTTGCTGCTAAAATTAAAAAAAAATCAACAAATACTCTCTAATTAAGTAACTCTCACATCTCAGTTGAAAACCCTATCCTTAGAAAATAAAACCAACCCGCCACTCACCCTTTCTGCCTCTCACCTCATCTTCCATTCCTCCTTCTTTTCTTAAACAAAACCTAGTATTTTTCCCCAATTCCGCTTAGATCTCATCATCTTCAAGCATGTTAGTTCGAAGAAAAGGGTTTTGAAAACTTGGAAACCCATTTGACTGCTTCTTTATCTTCTTTATCCGCTCGGATCTCGTTCAACTAGTTTAGTGAAACACCTTCAAATTGACAAGAAAAAGCCTTGGTCAATTTAGTTCATCTTGTTGGGGAAAAAGAGAGGAGAGCGGCGCTGCAGACTTAGGGTTTCAAAGTAGGTTACAAACGTAGGGTTTCAAAGTGAGATTTAGGCAACAGTTTGTTACTATCTCAGGGTCCAGACTCCAGATCGAAGTTTCGAAGTCGAGAAAGAATCAAAGAAGTAAGTTTCAAAGTCATGTTCACTCTTCACTCTTCACTCTTTCTATTATCTTCCATGAAATTAACGTTAAACAAAAATAGTTATAGCTTGAAATCGTCTTTAAATTGAATCTTCTTTTTAATTTATCAACTGTTTTTTCTTTCTAGTAAAAGAAATTTTAGTGGCTTGATGACTTTGTGGGTTTTAAATTAACGTTGGGTATTGGGTTTTTTTTCTTGATAGGTTCTTTAAGATGGAAGGTTATTCAAATGATGCAATTCCATCTTCAGCCAACTATTCTGCAAGTTCGCCTCATGGTAATGAAGTCGTTAATTGTGCAAATGAAGGGGCTGTAGAATCAGTTCCACCACCCTGCGATCCATCCATGTCTAAACCACCAGTTGCTCCATCAAGTAAGCATACACGCAAATTAACTTCTTCAGTTTGGGAACATTTTACACAGATAAATTCTGGTGGTGGGGAAAATAGGTCTGCATGTAATTATTGCAAACACAAACTTATAGCTAGTGGTAAGAGTGGAACAACATCAATGAGGAATCACTTGGTTTCATGTCCTAAAAAGCATAGTCAAGATATAGGTGAATGCTTAAAGAAGCAGAAGCAACTTTCTATGACTACTAACAATGATGTGAAGGTGAGGTTTGGAAATTTCACATTTGATCAAGAGGTTTCAAGAAAAGAGTTGGCCCGTTCTATTATCATGCATGAGTATCCACTGTAAATGGTTGATCACATTGGATTTAGGAAGTTTGTTAGTAGCCTTCAACCACTTTTCAAGATGGTCAATATCATTAAAGATGATGTCCTTAGAGTTTATGGTTCGGAGAAGGAAAAGATGCAAACTGTCTTTGACAAGCTGAAAAGTCGTATTGCAATCACTAAAGATTTGTGGACTTAAAATCAGAAGAAAGGCTACATGTCTGTCACCGCCCACTACATTGATGAGTTTTGGGTGCTGCAAAGCCGTGTCTTAAGGTAAATCAATTTATTTAAATTTTAAATTTCCTATTAATGACAATCAAATAGTTTTATATGATTTAATTGTTCTCTTATTTACTATTTTGCAGTTTCATTTATGTACCAACACCTCACATAATGGATGTCCTTGCTTCAAATTTAATGGATGCATTGACAAGTTGGAACATAGAGACTAAAGTTTCCACTATCACCGTGGACAATTGTTCTTCTAATGATGGTATGATTTCTATCATAGTGAAAAAATTGAAGTCATCACTTTTTGTTGAAGGAAAACTTGTTCATATGAGATGTTGTGCGCATATATTGAATTTAGTTGTGAAAGATGGGCTGTCCATTATAAAAAATTCAATTGAAAGGATACGTAGTAGTGTTGCATATTGGTCAGCATCTCCATCTAGAGAAAAGAAATTTGAAGATATGGCTCGTCAAATGAAAATTCCATTTCCCAAGAAAGTTATGTCTTGATTGCAAAACACGTTGGAACTCAACGTTTTTAAGGCTGTAAACACCCATTATTTACAAAGATGTTTTTCCTAGGTTGCAACTTAGGGACAAAAACGACTCTTACTTGCCCTCTGATTATGATTGGTCCATGGCTGAAATTATTGCTGAAAAGTTGGAAGTGTTTGATAAGTGCAATAATTTACACTTTAGAGAGCTTATTTAGATTATATCTTGGGAATTATTATTGCACTTTATATGCTTTTGTTGATAATTTCTCACATTTTGTGTTTTTGAGCTTGTAGGTTAATTTGGAGTGATTTTAAGGAGAAAATCGTAACTTTCAATCCGGGGATCCGTTTGAGGTGATTCAAGTGCCCATGGAAAGAGTATTCAAGGTTCTACAACTTTCATCAAGAACTTGGAAGCTAATTTGGACTAGAAGAACGTCAAAAAAATGAAGAAAGATGAAATTTTGCGGAAACCTGATGTTGTCCGAACTGGGAGCCCGATTACCCCTCAACTGGGGGTCCGATTGAAACCTCCAAATTGCGATAACTCACTGTCCTGACCAGGAGCCCACTTGACCCCCAACCGGGCCCCCAGTTGTGCCTGACGGAATTTATACCTATTTTTCCAGATTTTCCGATTTTGTCCCTGATTTCTCCAAACTAGTTTAGGACTTTTTGTATCCCTATAAATACATAGGATTATTTTTTGGACCCTTTGGGCTCATCACAACTATTGCTTGTTGGAGAGAAAACTTGGAGATTGAGTCTAAGATTTCTTTTCTCTTTCTCTTTTATGTTTATGTTCTTCAATAAAATTATTCTTGTGTTTTTGTTTATGATGATGAGTAGCTAATTTCTTAATTAGGGTTTAAGGTGTAGGCAACTGGGAATTATTGCTTGATTTATGAATTGAATTGTTTTTCTTTCAAGTTAGATTTATTTTCCTTGTTCTTCATGAGATTTATATGCCTAATCAACATATAGATTTTTTTAGGGATTGTGTGATGTACTGACGGGAGAAGCATAATCTGTGCACTAGGAAAATAAACAAATTAGGCTGGATCAGACATGAATCTTAGGCTAATTTGATAGGTGAATAATTACTTATTCTTAATGAATCTAGTTAATTAGGTTGACATCGACGGATAGTGAATCTAATTAATTAGGTATTCATGTGTAGACTTGATGGAGCACATAGGTAATTAAGTGTAATTCTATTCTAGCTTTGCAACAAATTAATTCATAGGTTAAGTAGTAATTTCCCAATTAGGTGAAACTTGAAGCCCTAAGCTTTCCAATTATTATCTTCACGTCTTATTTAAATTCTTGCTTTTATAATTTCATTGTTTTTAATTTTAATTTGTCATGATAGTTTCTCAAAATTTCCTTCCTTGATAGAATTAATTTTAGTAGAAATAAATTGTTCTCTGTGGGTTCGACTCCTGGAATACTCTAGGATTTTATTACTTCAACTGATTCTGTGCACTTGCAGATTTAGTATATCAGTGTTTTATAATGCAACTACGGCCTGGTTTGGCATTGCGTTTGGAGATAAAAAAAAGCTGCATTTAAACCCAAACGCAATACCAAATAAATCCTGATTTGTGTCAAAAGCTGATTTTGGATGCAAAAGCCAAGCCAACCCGAGAAGCTAATCTTTAGGTGCTTTTGCGTTTCAAAAGTGCTTTTGGACATTAAATGACTAAGATCCCCTAATCATTTTTCTTTTTCCTTTTTAACTAGCATATCCTTTTTAGACATTTTATCCTTCAACCCCATTTTTACACAGTAATACCAAACATTATTTACATTTTTCTACCGCCATTTAAAAAAGCGTTTCTCAAAAACACTTTTTCCAAACCAAGCTTTTTCAAATTGCAACCTCAATACCAAACTAAGCCTAAGCTGTTTTCGGGTAGGGACTATCCAACATCTAATTGTTTCTTTGTCCAAATATGTTTACTAAGAATCTCATTGGTGAAATGGTGCAATAATGATGATTTGTTCATTAAATCAATTGCAACTAAAATGTTTGAGAAGTTTGAGAAGTATTGGAGTATCATTAGCACTGTTTTAGCTGTTGCGGTTGTATTAGATCCTAGGTACAAGTTGAAAGTTGTGGAGTATTATTATCCTGGCATGTATGGTGATAATGCACAATCTGAAATTGATAAATTGAAGAAAACTTGCTATGAAGCAACTCAAGACATAGTCGCACTTCATCATCATCATCAACAGTGACTGTTTCAAATGTCCCAACTTCTCAACAAGATGATCTTAGCAAGTTGGTTGCATTTCTTAATGAGTCTTCTACTAATTCGAGCACTGTCAATTCTGAAGTTGGATCATTATTTTGAAGAGGCTACTTTACCATGGACTCAAGATTTTGATATTCTTAATTGGTGGAAGACATTGGGTATAAGGTATCCTACTTTGCAAAAGATTGCTAAGGATACTCTTGCAGTTCCGGTTTCCACTATTGCATCCGAATCCGCTTTTAGTACTAGTGGGAGAGTGGTTAGTCCTCATCGAAGTAGCCTTCATCCCAACACTTTGGAGGCGTTGATGTGTTCGCAAAATTTGTTATGGAATTCAAATGAAAATGAAGGTAAAAAATATGTGCACATTAATATTTTTTTTCAGGTGAAGTATCATATCATTAGATACTAACAACTTTTTCTTTATGTATAGGTCCCCTTCAAAATCAGATGCTAGTTCTTATTGTTTGTCCATTGCTGAAGAGGATGTGGATGAATCAAACTGAATAATGAAGTTTTTGTTTTTGTTATGTCATCAGTACTGAGTTATTTTAATTGGATTAGAACAGTTTAAACTTTTGTGATTTGTGAACTTTATTTATTTATCTTCATATTGTTTGTGTGCTTTTAGTGATTAAATAATGTCTAAGTGAACTTAGACAAAAAAAATTTATCTCTAACTTATGCTTAGTCCGATTCGGATTTGAGTTTTAATTGGATATTTGCTCTATAAACAGATTAGGCGGAGCAGATACGAATAATAGCAAGTGGTGGGGGAGCGGATTTGGATACTAATTTTAAAAAATAGGTGGATATTTGACAGAAATAGATATCACTAATTTTAAACGGATATGGATAATGAGATTTAGACAGATATCCGACTCGCTGCCATCTTTCTTAATTCATTGGTCTATAATTTCAAGTTTCAAGCTTCAAGTTCCAACTTCCAAGGTAGGGGTTTTTTTTTTTTGCACAAAGTTCCAAGGTAGGGTTTAAGTTGAAGAGTAGTGAGAGCGGATGGAGGGAAAATAGAGAGGGAAGGGAAACGGTGCGAAGGGTTTAAGGATTAAAAAAAAAAAAAAAAGGAAAAGAAAGGAGAGCCAAAAATTAAGCAGAAGACAGAATCTCTCTTAAACCCCAAATTCTTTTTTGTGTTTCATGGCGCTCCTTCGATATCCTTGTCTTCATCTTCGTCGAATGGCCTCTCGTTTCTTCCTTCATTCTCCTTCTTTCCACTCTCTCCCTTCGCTTCCTCGTTCCTCTCTACTCTTCACGCCCAGGTTTTCTTCTTTTCTCTCTCTCTCTTTCTGTTCATCCTCTCTTTTTTTCCCCTCTCAAAAAGAGGTTTTGTTACTTCTATTTGATTATTCCGAAACGTCCCAAAAGAATGGGGAGTTGGGTTTCTAAAAGTCTATAAGAAAATTGGGTTTTCTTCGATTTTGCTCAGTAATTGCTTAAAAAATGTTTAAAATAGCAAAAATGTTGTCATTTGTTTGGCTCAGTTTGATAAAATGAGCGTTTCTGTTTCTTAGTTCTGGGGCTTACTAAGAAGAAAGGAGATGGGTTTTCAATTCTTTTTGCGGTTGAATGTTTAATTTGAATTAGTTTGCCAAATTGGGTTATTGAATTTTTGCAGGACAAACTTTCCATTGAGGAGCATATACGGGTTTCCAGTGCAAAATGTGGTTATACCAAAGGCCTTTATGTCATCTAACCTCACAACTGAAGCTTTCCAGGAAAGCAAAAGCTCCAAAGCTTATAACTCCGAGCAAATTCAGGTAACGTTGCAAAGTGTGCTTTTTCTTTTAAATGTTCTTACTCTAGTTTTAGTGCTGTCTTTTTTGTGGTTTTTGTTACTGAAGAATGTCTTGCAATAACTTTAGGTTCTGGAAGGGTTAGACCCTGTTAGAAAAAGACCTGGAATGTATATTGGAAGTACAGGAACTCGTGGTTTGCATCATCTGGTAACTTCTTTTTGTTTCCTTGTTTTTTTTAACACCATTTGGCAGTACAATCATTAAAAATTTTTAGTGTGGTTCTTCCTGTTAGGTTTACGAGATATTGGATAATGCTGTCGATGAGGCACAAGCTGGTTTTGCCACACAAATAGATGTTGTTTTACTTTCAGATGGATCTGTGAGCATAACCGATAATGGACGAGGGGTAACTTCTAATATTTTACTGCTAAAACTGGTGTTTTGCATTTATTTCTTGTTTGGTCAAATGTGTATTAAGATATTCATTCTATGAATTTCATTTTGATCTCCAGTTATTTTATCCAGTTGCTAGTTTTCTCTATGGGCATCACATAGTGTATCCTAATATAGCCAATATGTAGTGCATCACTAACTATTTACACGAACCCTCTATGAGAATTTTCTTGTCATAATTTCACTATATATGACCTAAACTTTCTCAATGTCATAATGTGTTTTAAATCATTTTAGTTCTTTTACCTTCTGCTTTTCTTGGCTAGTAACTTTCAATTATTTCTCCCATCTATTAATGTGTTTTTTTTTTACTGCCTTTTCACTTGGTTACTCTGATAATTGCAGATTCCAACTGACTTGCATCCTGTCACAAAGAAATCTGCCTTGGAGACAGTGTTGACGGTAATAAAGCATTATTGATCCTATTTCCATTCCGACTTTTATTTTTTCCCTCTCTTTTAAAATTGAGGTTACAATGAATCTTCTTCAGGAAAGTTACTTGTCTCAATAAAACACTCATCTTGTTTGTCCTGTAATTTTTTATGTGAAGTTTGATCGCATGAGTCTTGTGTCTCTGTTTTCAATTGAATTTGACCCCAGCTTTGGTATATATCCTTAGGGTGCTTTGAAAGGAGAATGACACTTGCTTGCTGTTGGCTTGTTAATGTAGTTGTCCATTTGTCTCACTGTTTAACCTTTGTGATCCATTGGCATCGCTTTGGGACTAAGAAAAATTAATTAGTATCTACACAGTCATAAAGTACATGGTGTATGTCCTAAAGAACTTGAGAGAAATTCACTGTCCGAAGGACATTCAAGATACTGAATGTATTCTTTCCTTCTAGAGAATGTGCATGAATTTTGCCTATAATACTTCTAACCTCAATGGTTGCTTTGGCTACTGAAGTGTGAGTTATGTTATGCTAAAACATCTTAGTGTTAAGTTTCTGTCCCCTGGATCTGGTTATAGGACCTGATACTGTGAAGTCTGGTTCTAATTCACCAGATTTCTTAATTTTTCTTCCTTTGTGTCCTATGATTCTGAGTAAACTAGGGCTCGTTAGAGAGAACCCTACGATCTCTTCTAAGTAAACTTGGGCTCGTTAGAGAGAACCCAACTATCTCCTAGAGTTAAGTACTCAAGAAACTTTCTGAAATTCTCACCTAATCATATTCCAAACCAGAAACTAGTTCTTAAACTCATACAGACATAATCACCATAAACTGCCCTCCTAAAAAGCAGCAACTAAACTACCCTCCTAGAATACAGCCACTACCCTCCTAAAACACAGCCATAAAATTATTTAAACATAATAAACTGCCATATTAATAGGTGGCAATAACCTAAACATAACAACATAACACACTATATTAATTAATAAAAACTTAATGACTAACTTGCTAGGGACTATAACACTTAGCCTCTTAGGTTACATTAGAACACTACTTGTTAACTATGTTACATGTAAAAGTGCTAACTAAACTAGTCATATATCTTCATGCATTTTTTTAATGGAGAAATATGATCCAAATGAAGAAATTTTGTCATAGTTTCTATAATTCTTTCCCATAAACTAGGGTTTATATTCTCAAAAGTAGAGTGGATATATTTTAATTGGTGTAGAAGATGGTTAATAATGCATGTCAAAATTCTTGCAGTACGCAAATCTTATGGAGTTGTATATGCCTAGGTGAAAATAGTATATCTGAGTAGAATTGGGTTTTGAGGGGAAAAAACAAAAAGAAAGAAAGAAAGAAAAATATCAATTTCAATTTGCTATAATGGAAGGCATCCAATTCGTCAGGAATTAGTATTCTGTATAAAGTTAGACAATTTCTATGGGCTTGGGAAAA
This sequence comes from Corchorus capsularis, assembly GCA_001974805.1. NCBI lineage: Eukaryota > Viridiplantae > Streptophyta > Magnoliopsida > Malvales > Malvaceae > Corchorus > Corchorus capsularis. Next base: position 3,787 of record AWWV01010653.1, on the reverse strand, counting down.
AGAATGAGATATGAACCCTTGAAAGATACCATTGAATGAAAGAAGCCACGTTGTTTTGAGTAACTATTAGCTTGCTTGTTATTCCTTTTTCTTATATAAAATAGATTTATTCTATGCTAGTTATATATCCATCTTTCTGCAGGTATTACATGCAGGTGGAAAGTTTGGTGGCTCAAGTAGCGGTTACAGTGTTTCTGGTGGTTTACATGGCGTGGGTTTATCTGTTGTCAATGCCTTATCTGAGGTGTGAATTATGCTCTAAATTTTTAAATTTCCGCACTTATGGTTTTATTCAGATATTTTGCTTGTCTATATCTATTGGCTTGGCCTAGCTAGTCCTGTAAGTGCTCAGATAGGTTGGTGCCACAAAATGCATTAGAACCCTAACACATATAAAAGGGGAAAGTGTTTGGTAAAGGTATTAACCTTTGGTGGCAAGGAGAGCAACTCCAATGACATGACATGACACTTGAGGCAAGAACTTGATCGATATGACGACCTTTCTATATAAATTTTCAAGCTTTATTCTCTAATGTTATCTTCCTTCCTCAAAAAATGAAATCCATAAGCTTTGGTTAAGATTAGAGGACAATTTTCCTTTTAAGTACCATTTTTATTGTCATTGCCTTGTTTATTTCCTGCCACTTGGAAGCAATAAGATACTAGTATTCTGTCCAATAAATGATAGGATCTATTCATTGTTTCTTCCATTTTCAGTCTTTGACTCTGGTTTATCCTTTTATTGAGTTAAATTATGCTAATGTAATTGCTTATCATTTTAATCATATGGTTTCTTTTTGCCTCTAGATAATTTGTAATTGTGACAAAAAACTGAGAAACATAATTTTAATTTACTGTCTAAAATATTTATTTACTTAGAAATCAAAGAGAAATGCAGTGAGTGCATCCTGATACCTAGTGCCCTAGGTGATCCTAGGGCCTAGTGCCTTATCTGTAAAGGCCTTTGACTAACTCAGTTTCTATCTGTCCCCTAGGCTTCGATCAGCAACTTTACTTTTCCCTTCTTAATTAGCTGATTAAAAAGATCTTTTTGCTACATCCTAGTTTGTCGAAGGTAAAATGTACTATGCTCAAATTATGATAAAATACGCTGCATTAGCTTTCATTTTGTATGCATAAAGCTTAACTGAAATTTGCAGGGTCTGAACTCAAAGGAGTATAGATGTTAATGGGATGATAATTATATCTTGATAGATCTTAATTAAGGATTCCTGGAAGTGATTATCACTTATAGTAAGTTGGCCCCATCTCTTTGTTCACAGGCGTTAGAAGTCACTGTTTGGAGGGATCGAATGAAATACCAGCAAAAGTATTCGCGTGGGAAGCCTCTAACCACACTAACATGTCATGTTCTTTCAACTGAATCAAAGGACCGCCAGGGGACACGCATTCAGTTTTGGCCTGATAAAAAAAGTACGTCTAGTTTCTGGCTCCGCTTAATTTCTGATAATAAAGATTTTATGACTTAATGTTTCTTTGTTTTTAAACATAACCTACAGTATTTACCACTGCAATTGAGTTTGACTACAACACACTTGCTGGGCGAATTAGAGAGCTTGCTTTCCTGAATCCAAAGGTAAATTCTTCACATTTAGTTAGGTCACTAAGCTTAAAGCTCTGATTACACCCCACTATATTTTCCGTCAGTTTCGATATTTCACATGGATATCTTTGTACTTGCCAAAAAGAAAATATATATCATTTTAGGAATGTTCTTGTCCTGGTAGAATTGAGACCATACCTTGTATCATATCTTTACATTTTTTAAATTGATCTTTTCAGCTTACTATCACGCTTAAGAAAGAAGATAATGATCCAGAGAAGAGCACATATAATGAATATTTCTTTGCTGGGGGCCTCGTCGAATATGTGAAATGGCTAAACATTGATAAGGTTTGTTCCTGTGATTTTTTGTATCTTCTCTCTCTCTCTCTCTTTCCATTTGATTCTTCTTCTACATTGTGTATTCCTTTCCCCTTCCTTTGCTTTCTCTTTTTATTTTGTTTGCTCTTATGCTAATTTCACATCTCCTCAACCTTTAATATAGGCTAAGGTGATATTGTGGAATTGTATGATTGAATTCATGCTTGAGAATGAAAAGTATAGAAGATAAAGATGTGATCAGAACTTACTTTTGGTAATTAGGGAAGATTTTAATCCTCCTTCGACTAAATAAGTACAGTTGTGCTGATTGTGAAGGTTTGCATGCTAGGTTTTAGGGTTGTACAACCTCTGCTGTCAGAAATATAATCCAAAACACAAAGCAGCCTGATGAGTCTAAGAAGACTATTTATACTAGGATTGATGCAACTTTAAATCCTAGCCATTTGATACAACAAAGCCCCATCAAATCCTAGCCATTCAAACTAGTTAAAGATCACATGCTGGTCACTTCTTACGTGAAAAATTGACTAAATGAAAACATAATTACTGAACCATCGACACTAACTAAAGTAAAACATGCTAAGATAATTAAGTATTAATTTAGGAAGGCTCTAGCGTTATTTCATGTCCCAGATGGAGTACTTAAGTAATGGTCGGAAATCAAGTGATTATTTCTTTTCTTTGAGTTGAGTTATTTTCTATGGAATGTTACAAGTGAAATTAAATTATCAGATTAAGGAAAAATCATGTTTTGCAGTGCTTTCATCCCTGAGACTGAACAAATTGTATTATTGCATATGCATTTTTCTCTCTTACAATCTAAACTTCTAGGCTCTACTGTATCTAAATTTTATTCTGATAATTTCACTGGTGACTGGTGGTGCTTTGATTCAGAAACCACTTCATGACGTGCTAGGTTTCAGCAGGCAAACAGATGGAATGACAATCGATGTTGCTCTCCAGTGGTAAATTACTACCCACTTAGTAACCTCTCTTAATTTAGCGGTTCTTGGTTCAGTGCATACATCGAGGATGTCAGTTTCAGGATGTTGTTGGTGTGTATGATTTGTATGATGCACCACTGTGGTATGTGAATAACCATGTAATTTGGTTTGATTTGTTCATCTTCTTCTAGGTGTTCGGATGCATATTCAGATACAATGTTGGGTTATGCCAATAGCATACGAACCATTGATGGTGGCACACATATAGAGGGGGTTAAGGCTTCCTTGACAAGAACTCTCAACAACCTAGGAAAGAAGTCAAAAATTATCAAGGTATTCATGTTCTATCTCTTTTCAGAAGTTTTATTTACTTGTGGCTGCCCTTGTTGATTTTTTTCTTCTTTAGCAAAGTTTTCTTCTTTGCTTTACGAGTACCAATTTGTGGCAGTTTCCTCTTTTTCAAGGAAAAATTTACTTTGGATTGTGTTTATTTCAAACCATTCAGCTGTTCTTGATGAAACGTTATTCGAGAAGCTTTTATCATAAAACCTTAATCTGCACCTTCATGCAAAGGGACCATCACGGAAAGGTCTTTAAGATTAAAGCACTTTGAAGGTCTAAACAAGTATAAAAAAAATGATTTTCTAATTTGTCTAAAATACTAGTAATTTCCTGTACTCCCCCAAATTTCTCAAACTAGCCCTATCCTCTTATTACTTTAACTTAATTTGAGCGCTAAGGATTAAAGTACTATTTCTGCTTAAGCCTTTATATTTTGTATCAAAACCTCTAAAATATGTTCTTTCTGCCAGATTGGCATCCTATTCACCATTTATCTGCCATTTGGATGTTAACATGTCAAAGATAATGTCCACATAGATGCTGACTGGAAAAGTAATGGATGTTAACAAGGGCTTAATTAAACAAAATAGCACTTT
>AWWV01010652.1:0-30565 GCA_001974805.1 Corchorus capsularis | reverse complement strand
TATTATATCTGTGAAAGTTCCAAATCCAGAATTTGAAGGACAAACAAAGGTATTTGTATATTGCGATGTCTGTTGCATACCATTATTTTGGTTCGTCACAGTGATGCTCTTATAGCTTGCATTAGATTCCTTTCCTGCATTTCTCTTTTGATGAGTTTTCATTTATTGTTAAAAGACAAGATTGGGAAATCCTGAGGTGCGAAAAGTGGTTGATCAATCTGTCCAAGAGTTTCTTACTGAATATTTGGAGTTGCATCCGGATGTACTTGATTCAATCCTTTCCAAGTCACTAAATGCTTTTAAGGTACCTTTTACATACTTTATAAAATTTATTTGACCTTGTTAGTCGTTCACCGAATAGTTACCTTATTTAAGAGCTCTATGTATCTACTGGAATGGCCTACATAACAATGATAAATTTTGCTCATTGCTGTTGTTTTGCTATCAGGCAGCTCTTGCAGCAAAGAGAGCTAGGGAATTAGTCAGACAAAAGAGTGTGTTGAAATCATCATCTCTTCCTGGAAAATTAGCTGATTGTTCATCCACAAATCCAGAAGAATCTGGTAAACGACTTGACTTCTTTCAAAAAATTTATTTGACTTACAGGGTTGGAGAGCACTTTATCATCTTGAGGTTTATTATAGAAATTTCCTCATAATGATTATTGTAATTACATTTTTTACTTGGTGTAATAGGCCATAGTACTTGATTAAAATCATTTCTTGTGTTTCATTTGGTTTTAATTCTCCCTCTTCCATTCTAATGATGGCATTTTGTTACAGTTGCTTGATTAAATAAAAAATATATAGTATAAGTTATCACCGTTTGAGTATTCAAGGCATGGTATTCTTCAAATTCTCCTTTTTTTTTTTCCCTCTCATCATCTTTGCATGAGTTATGGTAGTTATATATGTACTTCTATGAACTTTTCCCTTCTGAATGGGTTTTGCGTCATTTCATCTTTTCCAAATATTGCTGCTGAATTGTTGCTTGGGCTTGGGATTGGGGAGGGCTGTGCAAAGTATCTTAGTAAACCAAAAGTCTGTATCAAACCAAGGTATTCAGTTGGCATGGATAATTTCGGCTTCAGTTCTCCATTTCAAGACCTGAGGTATTGGGTTTCAATTTTAGTTCTGTAATTCAAAATTCCAATACCCTACCAAATAACCTACGTTAAAACAGGTAAGATTACATACAACTTTCATCAGAGACTGTTCCTTTTCCTAATAGTACCTTAACAGCACATCTTTTCAAGTCAATTGATTATAGATTTTCTACTCCTGCTCGCATAATTACATGAACGGCCAGAGTAATGTTTTATTTATTTATTTATTTATAGCTGTAGTTGTAGATCTTGATTGCAATCTTTAACTCTTTTCATTCTCTCTTTTTGGTCCAGCCTTCTATTCCCTTAATTTCAGAGTTCTGTAAACTGTGCATGAGTGTTCAGTGATGTTTGAGACTTAAATTGCTCTACCATCTATCCTGAGCACTTGTTCACTTAGGTACCCCCTCCACATGGTACCTTCTAGTGTTTCTTATTCATATATTATAACTTCTATATGTGCATCTACGCAAACAGGAAATATATGTAATATATTTGTTCCTTGTTGGTTTGCATGTGAACCAACCCCACATCACCCCATGATTAGGTTGTATTTAAAAGAACAAAACGTTACTGTGACATTTGGTTTTAAGATCTAGCTTGTTTCTCATGTTCTGGTTGCCAATCCTAGATTTTATAAATTATGTCAGAGAATGGATGTACTGGTTTAGGGACTTAAGTTATCTGGGACTTTATTTTTATTTTATGGAGTCTACATCATTAGTCCCGGTTGTTTTCAAATTAAATGATAATTCCTTCTCATCTACTACTCATGAGCACCTAAAAAATCTTTACATTTACATGTATGCAGAAATTTTCATAGTTGAAGGAGACTCAGCTGGTGGGAGTGCAAAGCAAGGCCGTGATAGGCGCTTTCAGGTTATATTTTACTTCTCCATGGTAGTCGAACAGAATGGATGCAGATAAGAACACAAGCAAATTTTTAAAACATGCTGGATTATACTTTACTACTTTAGATCTTTCTGCATTCAGTCATTCAGTCACGCTTGATAGGAGGCTTCAATCTATGATTTAGTTAAGCTTACAGTTGCCAAGGTTACCACATCCACCTGCCCCTCATCCCCATGCAGAAAAAAATAAAATAAAAAATAAAATAAACACCACCAAACTTCAAACCACTCTTCACATCCTATCTGTATTTCTAAATGGGGATCCAGAATTTAATGGTGAAAAGGATAATTACAGAAAAAAAAAAAAAAGCATGACAATTTTCTGATTAAATGCTGCTCCTTGATGCATTAGGCATCTAGACTTCTTTTCTGTTGGGACATTGACATGTGGCTTGTTCAATATGTCTGTCTTGCTGTAGTTACATAATTAGATTACAGGTCAGGTGAACTTTGGTGATGAATGATTCGTTTATCTGGACCTATAGATTATTATTCACAATATCACATTAGTTGTATGTGTCCACTGCAGCATATTGAGGTTTAAAATGTCTTGTTGCAGGCTATTCTACCCCTGAGGGGTAAAATTCTTAACATTGAAAGGCGGGATGAGGCGGCAATGTACAAGAATGAAGAGATTCAAAATTTGATTCTCGGTCTTGGACTTGGGGTGAAGGTACTTATTTTGATGTTACCCTGCTTAATTCCCTTCTCCCCCTCCCCCATATCAAAGCAACTGATAATACCACTTAATTTATCGTTTTAATCCCAGGGAGAGGATTTTAAAAAAGAAAACCTAAGATATCATAAGATCATCATCTTAACAGATGCTGATGTAGATGGTGCTCATATCCGTACTCTGTTGCTGACATTTTTCTTCAGATATCAGGTAGGTAATAGTACAAAGTATCTCAATTTTGTTGCTTTGAAAAATAAACAAATTGATGTATTATGTTATCTGCAGAGAGCCTTATTTGATGAAGGTTGCATTTATGTTGGCGTTCCACCCCTTTACAAGGTTTGTTATTAGCTACCCTGGATTCAGAGAGAAACTAATTTTAACTAATAGTTTGCTCATTTTTTTGCATTCCCTGTTTTGCTACGATTATCAGGTTGAAAGAGGAAAACAAGTATACTATTTTTATGATGATGCAGACCTTAAAAAGGTCCAAAGTTCATTCCCTCCAAATGCATCATACAACATTCAGAGATTCAAAGGCAAGGATAAATCCTCTCTCTCTCTCTCTTCCTGTTTGTGGATATTGATAATTGATATTTGGGAGGCAAAGTAGTCGAAATCCCATTCTGTTATGTTATTCGTCCATATTATGTGTTATCTGTTGTAATTTAGTGTGTTATCATATTCTATGAAATCAATTTGGTTTGAAAGATTACTCTGTTATTATGCTGATGCATTTACTTTAGTTTTTGCATATGCATATAGGATACAAGTACATACTCAATATATGGTTGACTGTTGAGAGGCTAATATTAATGTTCTGTTTTATGACTCAGTAAAAGACATTAATGCTCTCTCATGTATAATAGCATCTATGGTACCTTGATTAACCTGATGTATTGTATTCCTTATCTTTTGCATATGCATATACAATATTAGTATGTTCTCAATTATGCACAGTTTTTTGGACTAAGCAAGTTAATTCTCATAGTATTTAGCCTACATACAAAGGAAATCAGGTGTAGATTGTGAATTGTCCTTTAGAGAAATTGACAGATTCTACCAATATCAACTAAATAGAAGCTTTAATAACAGAACTCATGATAGATACGAACCCCTTGTGGCTCCTAACTTAACATGAAAACAATTTGTCTACGAATCACTCAGGATATGTTAAGCCTTTGTATCATAAGAGTAGTTTCCAACTTGATATAGCATGCTTGTTGACTATATAACACTAGAAAGAAACCTTATACCATCTCAGAAAATATGTAGATGATCACATTAAGAGAAATAAAAGGTCAAAAGGACTTCATGCAAGTTTTCTAGGAGTTCTTCCCTTTTCTCTCTCTAAATATATCTTATCTTTTATTAAGACAAAAGTAATGTAGGAAAGAAAATGAGTTTCATTTTGCGAATAGATTGAAACAAAACGGTTAAGAAGAATAGAAAAGGCTGCAATGTGGTTACATCACTCTTTTCTATGATGGGGACAGAATTGTAGCCAGAGTTAAGAAATATGACAAACACACACATCATGTACTGCAGTTTCAGTAGCCGTTATAAAAAATTTACTTTACTTTTGGCAACAGTAAGAATTCCCTTGTGTTCTGTGACTGATGAAGTTAGCCTCACCCTTTTTTTTCTTCCCAAGTCATAGTACTGCTCCATAGTTCTTACCATGCTGCTCAAAAATATGGAATCTATATAGTTTCTGTTATTCAGCATTGATTGTACTTCCATATCTCAATAAGAATGCTTGGTTGTAATGCAGGTCTGGGTGAGATGATGCCTGCTCAGTTGTGGGAAACAACAATGGATCCTGAGCAAAGGCTGCTGAAGCAATTAGTAGTTGAAGATGTGGCAGAAGCAAATATAGTATTTTCATCGCTAATGGGTGCTCGGGTATGTCGATCACTTATATAGTATGGTTAGTTAGCTTATATTGAATGTGGCAGAGCTGTTATATGTGGCCTTTTACTTTTAACTGAAAAGCTTAGAACTAGATGACGCTCTATAATATGCAATAAGTGTTAGCTGATTTAATTTTGTGCTATCTTGGAGTTCTTCTTGCCCTCTCTTGGGAACCTAGACACTGCATATACAAAACCTGCTCAGCATGAATTCAGTTGAGGTCAAAAGGATTCCTCAATGTCTGCATGATTCCATTGTATTCATACTCATGCATGTTTGTTGTCGTTTTAGGTGGATGCACGAAAGGAGTTGATCCAGAACTCTGCAAGCAGGATCAACCTCGACAAGCTGGATATATGAGAGTTGATTTGTTATATGACATACAAAGATTGGGGTATAAAATTTTGTGTTGGTAAACCCAAGGGGTGATATTGATCTATGCTTGGGTGGCATTTTGAAAGCACTAGTAGGTTTAGGTAGATGATTTACTCCAATGGAAATTGCTCTTTTCTTGGTTGTAAAGGGACATGATCATTTTAGTTTGGTGGAGATTTTGAGTTTTCATGTTGTAAAAATGTATTATTTAAGTATTAGATAAATATTATATATCTAAGGCTCAATCTCATATATTAGTATTTTGTTTTCTTAGGAAAAGGTGTTATTATCTTGATATATTCTCCCATGTTCCTATGTGCTTTGTCCTTTGATGTGCGAGTACAATGCTGTGTTTCAATACAATTTATTGTTGGGACTTGGGACAGCTTTTAGCTCCAAGCCTCCAACAAAGCGGACTTGTAAATAAAAGAAAAGAATTGATAAATTATGGTTGAGATTAAAAACAAAAACAGAGAAAAAGATGGTTTTTGATGAAGACTAAGGTTATGTTTGGTAAAAATATCAAAGAAATTAGGTAGTGTCATACCATGTGTCAATAAAAATAAGTATATTTTTGGAGAATGGAGATGACAATAATGAAGAACGTATTTATTTCATTTTGAGATTTTCACTGCATTGTCATCTTCATTCTTTAAAAATATGCTAGTTTTCATTGACATATGTTATGACATTACCTAGTTTCTTTGATATTTTTGAAGATAGAAAATGGAGAATGCATATCCTAAAATTATATAGTAGTATCATCTTTCAAAAAAAAATTATATAGTATCTAGTTGACCCCACAGAGAGAATATGCTGTTAAAGATTTGGAATCAGGTCGGTATATTATGCTTTTATTTATTTTGTTATAGAAAGAAACGTTGAGAAGTTTACCAGATCCAAGTACTCAAACATAAGTTTTTGGCATTCTATTACTCAGCAGGGCATCTTCAATGTTAGTTACCTCTGTTAACCCTCTATTTTTTTTTTCTCCCAAGAGATTTTAAGCCGAATCTCTCAATATTATTTGAACGTTTTACATGCAGTCGGTATGTTCCTTGCAATCCAAACTTGAATGATCAACTTCACCATTTAGATTATGATATTTTGACCCTTATATTTGATAGGGTGAAAAAAAAAAGAATAACAAAGTTAAGAAATGTATTGAAAATTGATTTGTTATAAGAATATATTTTCCTTAAAGAATGCCGAGATTTCTGAGGTTTTGAAGAAAGGTTTCTCCAACAGTGGAGCCAAGCTTGACAAATACAGCAGGAAAACCGATTGGAGCTTCAACCCAGGCTTCAAAACCTTGCTTCTGGTACTGCTTTCCTGTCCATATATGTTGCCAAGTAGAACAAGTTTTTGCTACTGGGAAATAAGCTTTCACATTCTTCCTCCCTTTGTCAAGCACAGGAACCACTAGGATCTCACTTCCCACCAAGAACTGCTGGTAACTCAATCTTTGAACCTGCTCATCATCTGGGTAGTGAAGAAATAGGTGACGGCAGATAGGCAACCCCTTCTCAGCAGCTTCCTGTAATGCGTGTGTGTATCGGCACCAAGAGATTAGAGAAAGAGGTTTGTCAGATCATCATATATATATATATGTTTCATCTGTTACTGTATTTATAACAGCATATTGCTGACATAAGTTACCTTTATGAGTTGGACTCTGTAGAACTTCCAAGCATTGTACACTTTAGCAAAACGTGCAAAATGTGATAGAGTTTGGTGGTTGGAGTAAAATTGGCTGTTACAAGAAGGCTTGTTTCCCTGCCACAAGAAAGACTTTATCTGTTACTCACAAGATCATAGCAGACTACCGGTTAGTGTTATTTTGATGAAAATATCTGAGAATTTCGGCTGCTTATGACCGATTATTTTGCTTTTTTACTATTACAATATCTGATGCATGGCTTACTTGCAACCTCTGAAATTCACTAGATTATTCTTAAAACTGCATAATGATTTTCAACTAAGCTCCTGAATCAGTCACTATAAGTAGGAGTGAACAAAGTTCTTAGAGCAGTAAGTTGTGTTGCAGCTAATAGTCAACGTTCAGAAAGACTTTCATTGTTTTTGGTGGATGTTTTCAAGGAGTGTGCTCATTTACTTTTCAACTAAACAAAAATAAGGACAAATGAAAATGACTATGTATTCTTAATTGTTTGGGGATATCAGGATGCAGGTTTTGCACTTACCTCATGAGTCCGGAAAACTACAGTGAATGCATTCAGCTCCATCCATCTCAAAAGCAACTCTTCACTTCGACGGTACTTAATAATAGGCAAGTTTATGGCACAGTAGCCTCCAATATCACTATGGTTTAAAGCATACCCAGAGATTCCACTGCTCAATAGGCCAACAACAGAACTCTTTATCCCATCATTAGCCTGCCAGCTTACCATTTGGTCCCCTTCCCAAAATAGCATTCCCCATTTAGGACTATCCCTGAAACCAGCCCTCATGAAGAAGACTAAGCTCTCTTCTGGGTCTTCTCTCTCCTTTCCCACACGGTTGCTTTTCCATTCTTCCACAAATTCACGATTTATTTGAGCCCATAGTTCTGGGTATCTGTTATGGGCTGAAATAGGATCTTCACCTGAAATAAGAAACATATACTTAACAGATATGATTCAACAAGAAAACTGTAGGAAAAAGGAGAAGATGAGGTTCAGAAAGAGGACAATGATTATTATGTGTTATTGAGGTTATGCTGCAGTCTCATGACAATAAACTTTCTACTTTACAACACTTTGCAATGAAGGATGCAAATTATGGACAATTTTGATCACAGAATGTTTTATGACACAGTTTGCAAAAGGGCTACTTACTATGCGTGTTATATACTTGACAAAACATGGTGCGATACATTCAGAAATTAATAAGTTCAAAGATTTCTCAAAGACAGAATGGGCAATGATAAAGCAAACTCTAGAAGTATGTAGTTTAGCTTTGAGATGACCAACTAGTTTGTGATTACAGAGACTATTGAAATTGACCATGACAGAACATTGAGATTGGAGAACTACAGCTTATTTATGCTGCGATGTTTGCATAATTGTGAGTTTTAGAGGTATTTGATCTTCTTAGAAGGATTGTAATAACGGTCTTTAAAACTTGAGAAGTATATACCAACAAACAACTTTAAATTCTTATCTTACTACCCTCCTGGACCTGGATAACCATAAGAGAAGCGAAAATGGGAGAGACCTGAGAGAAGCAAGCTATTGTGGATCACCTTGATCCTATGACGACTAGTTCAAAAGCATTTAAAATCTCATACCTGAATAGAGTTCGGCATCCACTGGAAGGCCTTCACCAAAATCAGCCATCCATCCTCTAACTCCATCATCCACCATTTCCTGTAAAATCTGCTTGAACCAACCTGCAGTGAGTGGGTGTGTCAAGTCCAACATTCCCACATCAAATGCTGTATTTGGAACCATATATGGTTCTCCATGCTTATCTTTGACCAAGATGTCCAGCTCTTTCGCTTCCTGAAAGAGATTTCTCCTTTTGTTTGGCTTCTGATCCATCTATAAGAGAATTGCAAGTTTGGATTGATTATCAAACTATAGTGCAGTGATTAGTAGAAGATAATTTAGAAAAGATATGCTCAATACAGAAAATCTTCAGTCTTGTCTAAGGAGAAAAAATTGAAACTCTCTATATTGGTAAGATTCGTATGCTTATAGCTTGGTGATCGATACTTCCTATATCAAAAGAGAGGATAGAAGCATCAGAATAAGAAGATTTAAGTACCAGTGCCAAACAAGGATTGCAATATGTCATCACTTTGATGTAGTTTGTGCTAAGATCTTTAACCAGCTGCTGCCATTCCGGGTACCATGTTGTCTCTACTTCCCAATTCCACCATAATTGTGACCCGATCACTGTTTTCCTTTGCCCCACCCAGTCCTACAGAACAAAAGCAACAAATCAAACTGACAGAAAGCTTCACTTAGAGTTGTTATTATATCATGTTTCTTGGAGCAAAACAAATTTTCTTTTCATATCATATCATATACAGGCTGTTAAATCACATATTGGTGTTGCAACTGTTCAAAATTCTCCACAAAGCAGGAATAATGGTACTATCGGAAAACTAGAAATAAGACAAAGTTGACTCGGTTGTCAAGAATTTCAATATGGTAAAAGAGAACCATGTGGATTCAGTGAGCCTTACAATATTGAACAAAGGTAGGCGCATTACCTGCAACCAAAATGCTGAAATGGGAACCTTATACGTAGTCAATTTATCCCAAACACGGCGTACTGTTTCTGTGCCACCCTGCATGCCTACCACTGCTCCAGATATCATCCATTCAGGGAGCACAGGAGGCCTCCCAATGGTTCCCGTGAAGATTTCAATGATCTCCAAAGGTGAGTTTCCATGCAGTATTCTCCCTTGAACAGCATTACCATGAATCTGCAATCTCCAGCATACACAAAATGGGAAACTGCAAGTTTTAAATCGGAATGAGTTGCAAACAACTCAATTCCTAATAGCCTAACAGCCTTACAATGTTCACTAATCTCAAGAACTAACATGGTAATGCTGGTTAGAACTAATTTTGCTAGTGGATATAAGGCATAACGAGCAATTGGAATTAAAAATATAAACTTTCAATTTGGCATGTGACTAGAAAATTACTGAAAAATACCTGTATTTGGACTCTATTCTCTTGTGTGAGATCAAATATAGAATAGTTGTAGCCTTCCAAGTAAAGAGACCTCATCTTGGATGTCATATAGAATGGTGAAGGAGCATAAGTAGTACTCCAATCTCCTCCAGCTCTAGGACAAAGAAACAACAATTTCCAATTTTGAGATCAAAATTTCAATTTAGAACTTTACAAATGATGAATGGCAAAAGCAGCTTAAACTTTCATACCTGTAGCTAACCAAGTTAGCAGCAAAAGTAACAGGTTGGTCTCCTCTTCCAATTCCTTGTTCCTGAACAAAAATGGGTACCCTTTTACCCTTAAAATCCATGTGAGAAAACTGTTCTCCAAAACCGAAGAATCTTTCATTTCCTTCACTTGCATAGGTGAAACAAACCCTGTTGAAATCTGCAGCAGCAGCAGTGGGTTCTGCAACATTCAATTCTCCTAGTTCCTCCTCTGATGAAGAAGAAGAAGAAACTGTGACAAACCCTTTTGTCTTTGCAAAATGCCAGCACCAAGCCAGCTTCCGTTTCCGATACAGCCCAAGTTTCCTCCTCAAACGCCGGTACTTTCCCCAAGCAGTTGGAGGAGGTGAAGCTTTGTGGTTGTAAAGCTGAAAATTTGGTTGTCCAATTTTGACTTGGAATCCAATTTGTTTACTGTTCTTTTGATCAAACAAGACCCAATACTTTGCTGAAGCACAAGGTCCCTTTATGTCTTTGTAAATGCCTGAATTTTGAAGTCTCTTCTTCTTTCTTTTGCTGAAAATATGCCCTGTTATAACCAAAACAGGGAAACCCCCAGGATCAGAGGGAAGAAAGTCACAATCATCAAATCGATTGATCAAACTTATGTCTTCAATAGTTTGGTGATCACAAACGAGGTGAACATGCCTGTCTTTGACAAGAAAAGATCCCCTGCTTTCTTCCACCTCTGTATCAGCCATGGCTGCACATATAAATGGCAGTCCAGGGATGGAGGACCATAATGATTTTGAAGGCTCAGATTGGTGAGAAAGGGAGAGATACCCACCATTGCCGGTGCTCCAAACAAGCTCAAAATCATTCCCAATTGGGTAAATTTGGTGGGAAGGCAGTGTTTGGGAATTGATAAAGAGATTACCGTGAAACAAAGGCAGACATGTTGGGGTGGAAGGGAAAGGGTTGTTGAGATGTTTATGGTGCTTTTTGGTAATCTTCAGGGTTGACATGTTTAGGCTCCAGGACATTATTTTGCATGCTTTCTCTTATTTATTTATAGATTTATAGATAGATAGATATATATTATTATAGATAGAATAGATTTAAAAGTCTTTAGATTTCGATCGGTGAAAAATTTGATTGTTGTTTGGTGGTAAAATGTTTGTTTTGAATTGTCCCCACTACAGCAAGAGGCTCAGGATTTTTTTTTTCTTCGGCCTCATATCTAGTGCCTTACTCTAATTAATCTCGACCTGTATTGTACATCTGGGTTTGGTAGGTGAGTATATGTATATCAATGGAGGTGGCTGCACTTACACAAGATCTCAATCCAGAGATCTGTTTAGAGTGGAACGAACCGGTTACCACTTCATCCAACTCTGGCTTGATATTATTATTCTATGTATTGTTGATATTATCGTATGCATTGTTGATACATAAAAATAATTCTATTATTGTATATGTTGTTGATTGATAAAAAAAATAAGAAAAAAAGAGAGAGAGAATTGAACAATGAATCTCACCGTAGTTAGCATTTCGGTACGATTATAAAACAACGTTTTGTTCTCAATATGGAAATGGTCAAGTAATGGATATGTCACTTTTCATCCAAGGAACAGAATCTTCATCATTTTCTTTTATCTTCATTGAAAATGATCGAAATTCCAATTTAACAATTTAAAAGCTGCAGAACCCTATTTTGACTTTTACGATTCAAGATTCAAAATCCTTGGACCTTTCTTCTTTACAGTGTTGTATCTAGACTAGAATTTGGACCAAATCCATGTTCTAGTATAATCGGAGCATTTGTTTTGTAATCCTTTAATTATTATGTCATAGTTCAAATCATAATAAAGTATTGCTATAAAGAATCATAATAGTAATCGATGTACCATGTTTTTGACTTTTTTTTTTTTTTAAACAATGCAACCCTTGATGCTAACATGACAGAACAATGGACATATATATATATATGTCTCCCATTACGTACATATAGTTGACGCTCAAATGCATATAGAAAAGGGTAAGAAGAATTTTGCTCACATCTTACAAATTATGAAGTTGGTATTAATGAATCCAAGATTTAGATACCCCTTGGGAGTGGGACACATTTGAATCTTCCCATTAGATGGCTCCAAGATACCTTGGATGGATGCATGGGGCCATGTTTATGCATTATGTTGTTTCAAGTAATGCATGTAGGCTTGAAAGTGGCCACATTCATTCAATTTCGTCGATGAAAGAAACAAACAATGGCTTGGTTGACATGTCATGCATTGGGGCACTAACTGAATGTTAGTCAGGTCACATGCAATGAATTACAGTGTTCAACTTATAGTTTCAATGATCAAAATTCATAACTTTGCATTATTTGTGCACTAACTTGGTTGACATGTCATGCATTGGGGCCAACTTGTGTGCAAAATTCATCCAACCAAATAAAAGTTCTTCAAACTTGCAAGCTATTAAAAACTTACGAGTTCGGGAACTTAACTTTTGATGTAAATGGCACAATTTTCCCACCAAAAAGAAAAATAGAGCCATTTTAAAAAACCCTCTTCCCCTTTTTGTCATTTTAATGAAGTTCAAAGATTTGAAATATCTATCTAGTCTCTCCTCTCATCATATCTTCCAAACCAAATATCCGTTGAAAAGACCACTCTCGCGGCATTTTGGACTCCTGTCCTACGCTACAAACACATGACAATATTTCAGGAACTAACAACTACAATCATATTCACTTCAAGAAAGGGAACCTCAAATACAAAATTGAACGATTAACATGCAGAGGCTGCAGCATATTTCTTAAGATTTCCTATTAGATAGGGAGTTCAATACAACTACAACTAGCAGAATAGCCATCAGTAACAACCGATATGTGACCTACATTATAACAGATGATAACTGTTCATAGTTGTAGAATTTGCCAATTAACGGATACGAAAATGAACCATTTCAATCCTTAGTCAAGCAAATCAGACACTGCAGTCCTCCTGAATGCATCCACTTGAACCAGTTGAGCAGCCAAATGCTTATTTGGAAATATATTATCTGCCTTCATTCTTTCCCTCATTCCATAAGCTGGAGCTTTGGCATTTATATATGCTCGGACAAGAGATTGGAATTCCCCAAGTCGAGCCACGTATCCAGCCTGTCTCATCCTATGGAACAATTTTTCACAATTGTGGACATCGCCCCTCTTCGAATACTGCTCCATAACAGTCATGAAAGAAACAAACAATGGCTTGAGTTGATTCTGCTGGCATGCCTTCTGCAAGATTGAGTCGGCCTTTTCCACTTCCCCGGCTTCAACATACAGCTTTATAAGAGCATCCCAAGTGAATGGGCCAATCACACACCCAGTGTCTCCCATAATTTTAACAAGATCTTTCCCTTTTTGCAGCATCTTATGGTCTGAGTACACCTTCAAGAGTGCAGTATAACACCTAGCAGGAAGCTTCTTTGTCACTTTTAACATCCTATCAAAAAACTGCCTCTGCTTCTTCAACTTTATTCAATTTTCCCCAAGCTGAAATTGCAGCCGTGCACTCTTCAAGGCGGGGTTTTGATTCACAGACCTTCCAAACTCTTCCCACATCATCAGCCTTTCTGAGCTCTGCATACAGAGGAAGCAAAAATCGGCAAGCCCAACGATTCTCTTTTAGGTTGCCCCCCTCCATTTCCTTTAAAACCGCCTCAGCTTTTTCAGTGAGCCCCCCTGAAACATAGTGTTTAGCTAGGATAAATTTTGTGCCGGTGTCTGGTTCAAGACCTTCAGCCTTCATCGTCTGAACAATTTCATCCATCCCAGTTATGTCATGGGATAAACCTTTGGTGTCTATTAAGAGTTTGTAAGTGAAAAGTGAAGGCTTCACATTTTCTTTCTCCATTAACAACAGCACATCAGCAATTTTCTTCTTGTCAAACCTCTTGTAGAGGAGCAACAGTTGGTTGCAAGAAAATGCAGTAATTGGGAATTCTAGGTCCTTCATTTTGTTAAAGACCTCTTCTGCTTTCTTTGCATTGTTAGCAACAACACAGTTAGCTAGCAGGGTTCGGTAGATTAACTCCCCTTTGAAAGATAGTGGGACCATCTGAAGATAATTTTCCGCCTTATGGAGACCACGTGTTTTGGCAATCAAATCAAGACGAGAAGCATAATATTTCTCATCAAAGTCAATCTGCTTATTAGCCTCCAGCCACTCAGAGAGCTGCAAACCATCATATTGTAAGCGAACGAAAAGGAAAGCACAATCTACTACGAAGTCAAACCAATATTTTTCATAAGCCATGTTCAAAGTATATTATTATTTCAATTTAGGCATTTAAAGCCATATCAAGCAATCCAACAAAATGGATCAATGTCATAGGTACATAAAATAGGAAGTTGGAGATATCTTGTTCAGCTCATTTGATGTACCAAAATCAATTTCTATGATTTTCCTAATTAACTAATACCATGGGCCTTTTAAACAATCAAGTTATGTGTACCTTTTAACATACAGATAAGACTGGTAGAAAATTAGAAGAATAACAAGGAGAAGTTTTGTTGCTTGCTACATTGTCAAAAGGAAAGAACAGTAAAAACCAGGGAAAACTCATATTTCCCTAGTTGCTCTTCAGTGGAAGGAAAAGGGATGTTCTAAGCTGTATTTATTGAATAGTCAAATGCCCTTCCAACAGAACAAAAAATAATGAATTCAATCCATCAGGGGACTGTGATACCAAATTTGCCTAATTCATATTCAGGTATACACTATTGTGCTAGCAAAGAATATAGGATGACTATAGGAACTTACACACGATAGCAGAAGTAAAATCAAAAGCTATACAATTTATCAACGAAATATTTATACAAAATCATAATGATTAGTAATGGAGAAAAATAACAAAATTCTAAAATCACATTTGGCTGAACACATGTATGCAGAGAAGTTATATTGGTAACAACAAGGTCACAGCAGAGCAGTATTAGTTACTATAAAAAAAATCCAAAATAGATGAAAAGATAAAGTCAAATCACCTGCAATGCCCTCCCATACATTCTACGCTTACGAAGATTGAGCATGGCTTGTGAAATCTCATCTCTGCTGAACTCTTTTCCTGCCTCAAGCCACTTATCAAGAACCTTATGAACAGAGAGACCTGGAGCAGAGACAATAGCTTCGAACAATTCCGAGGTTGGCCATCTGGTGGATGATTTCTTCTTTTCCATGGCATCCGACTCCATCTCTGAAAATTCCAGTTCATGTGGTAAAGTATCTCCAACATCTCCCTCATCACCAGATAATTCTGGATTAGGTATCAATCCATCTACAGTTTCAGCTCGACCTATCTTTTGTTTCTTCTTAGCATAATCAGGTGTTTCAAGTTCAGAAAAGCCATCTTCTAAGTCATCTTCTTCCCCACTGCTCTCTGCACCAACTTGAGAAGAAAGGGAACGCCTCCCGATAGAGAAATTAGAAGAAGCATGTCTTGAATGGTAAAACCTCAACAAAGATGGACGTTTATCAGATATTGTTTGAGAAGACTCCAAAATAACAGCATTTTCTTGTATGCAGTTACTTGAAATTTTTATATTCGAAGAAGCGCCATAAGAAGCTCCGATGCTAATCCGTCTGTCCCTGAAAAACACGCAGCAATGCACGGGTAAAAATTTCAAACCAAAAAGCATTTTTTTATAAAACCAGAAAAAAGAAATGAAAACATAAGACTCTTTTATTTGTACTAATTTGAAAGCTTATAGATAAACAAAACAAATAAATCACCTATGAAGCTCTTTCATTTATATTCTAAAATGTAAAATTAGGTAAAGCATGACTCAATAATAGAGAAATTAATTATTGATTTCCAGTCTTATAATTTTTAGTGACAGAAAATGGGAAAATAATACTAAGGAAGTAGATATATATATTATACCAAAAGAAAATTGAAGAAAAAAAAAGCAGTAGATCGGCATAGAAGCAAAGTTAATTCATTTCCACCAAATAAAAGAAATACGAAATGTGATTAAAAGGAAAATTTCAATTTCCCTTTTTCATTTTCCTTTCTAGCAAGATATTCTCGGGAAACAAACAAAGAAGAAATTAAAAGCGATTAAACCCAAACAGAAATGCAGACATAACATACAAAAAATAAAAGAGCGAGAGAGAGAGAGATACTTCAGAGGAACACGAACTCGGCGCAATGGCCACATGGTCAAGCAAAGAAGAAATGTTGAAAAGCTCTTCCAAAAACCCTAAAATGGTACTACCAGCAGCAGCGACTCTATGTCTTAATTCTTAATTCTTAAACCCTATAAACCTCTTGGTGCCCAAAAAAAAACCCTATAAACCTCTTGGTGCCCAAAAAAAAAACCCTATAAACCTCTTTCTGCCAAAAAAAAACCCTATAAACAACCTCTTTGGGCAACAACAAAAAAACCCTATAAACCTCTTCTGGCAAAAAAAAAAAAGAAAAAACCCTATAAACCTCTAACAGTAACAATCACAATATTTTCCGTATTTTTTTTTTTGGTGAGAAAACGGGCCCAAGGCCCAACTAGATTACTATAGCCCTAGGGTAAGAGATCCCTATAAGGTCAAGACTTCTTGGATTCCATCCAGTGGCCTGCTAAGGATTTGCAGTCCCCTCCTTTGATTACAACTTCATTTGGCGAGCCAGTCAGCCGCCTTGTTTCTCTCCCTGTGAACGTGCTGGATAGTCCAATGTCAATCGTCGGTGAGGAGCTTTCTTATGTCATTGACTAGGGGATACAGGGGATGATTGAGTTCGAGACCTTGTTTGATTGAAGAAGATGAGGCCATTCCTCCATTTCTAGATTTGCCAACAGATGGTAACAAAGAGGTTCAGCCAAGTCCACTCCCTAAACTTAATGCTTTTATAGTCCAAGATGTTGAATTTAAGCCAATCTTTAAGATTAAGGTGATGTCAGCTTTGTAACTTGTGATCAACCATGAATATATTCCAAACTGCAGCAGGATAGGTGGAGTCACGCAAAGTATGGATGGTGGATTCCGATGGATTTCCACAGAGACTGCGGATCAGGGGCAAGCTGTCTGAAAAACCTGTTTTCATTACAAAGAATTCTATTGTGCCAAGAGAGCCAAATGAACGTGAGAACCTTGGGTTGAGCTTTAAGTTTCCACAAAAAATTAGAAAAAAGGTTCAGGGGTTCCATTCATATTAGCAATGCAAGAGTAAGCAGATTTGGTAGTGAACATACCATTCGAGGTGCCGCTCCATATGATTCTATCTGGGGTGTTGTTGGCTGCTTTGGCAGGGAGTGCAGATATTCTATTAACAACATCCTCAGGGAGATGTTGCAGCAGCAGACTGGTGTTCCATACCATCTCATCAAGGAAATCACTTACAAGAAAGGAGTCCAATTCATCATTAGTAATCGTGTTCAAAAGTTGAGCCAGGGAGGATGACTCATCAAGCCATTTATCATGGAGGAAGCTAATTAGGGAGCCATCTCCCACCCTCCATTTCAGGCCTTGTTCTAAGACTTTTTCCCCAACTAGGATACTTTTCCAAGTGTGGGAGCTTGAACCACGAAAAGGGTCATTATTTTCCCTACTGTTGAGATATTTATTGGTGAGGATCTGTTGTCAAAGCTGGTTACTGTCTTCCATAAGTCTCCATCCCATTTTCGCCAAGAGGGCCAGATTCATGTCTTGGGTTTTTCTTAGCCCAAGTCCACCGTCTTCTTTGGTTTTACACACCGTTTCCCAATTCATCAGATGAATTTTCCTTTTGGTACATGTGGAGCCCCAAAGGAATCCTCTATTACTTTTGTCAATCTGCTCACATACACCATTGGGGATTTTAGTAGTCTGCATGGTATAGTTGGGGATAGGGGCGGAAGCAGATTGAATCAGAATTCTCCTACCTGCGAGAGAGAGGTGGTGCACTTTCCAGCTGGCTAGTCTTGCTTGGACTTTCTCAACAAGGTGCCAATAGGTCTTTTTGGTGACCCTATCATGGATTAAGGGGACTTCTAGATACTTTCCCAGGTTTGAAGTTCTTGGGATGCCACTGAGATTCACAATGTCCCTAGCCACTCTTGGGTTGGTGTTGGAGGTTATGTAAATCTTGGATTTTTGGAACTGCACTGTTTGTCCAGACCAGACATTGAATTCGTCTAAGACATCTCTTACCACTTTGACTTGACTATTGGAGGCTTGTGAGAAGAGAACCAAGTCATCGACAAAGAAAATGTGAGATAATCCCGGGCCATTGCGAGAAGCTTTAATGGTTTTCCAGAGACCTTTCTCAACTTTGTCAGTAATAAGCTGGGAGAGTCTTTCCATGCCTATAACAAAGAGGTAGGGGAAGAGAGGGTCTCCCTGGCGTAAACCCCTGGTAGGTTTAAATTCATCAGTTTTCTCTTTGTTCCATAGGATTTGAAAGGAGCTAGTAGAAATACAGTCCATTATGAGGGGAAGGATAGATCCTCCAAATCCAATATCCTGCAATGCTTCTTTAATGAAGTTCCAGCTCATTTTATCATAAGCTTTTTCCAGATCGATCTTCCATATCATGGCACCAGATTTCGTTAATCTTTTCTTGAGGGAGTGGATCATTTCTTGGACAATGACAATGTTATCAACAATTTGTCTGCCGGGAACAAAGCTGCTTTGTGTAGGAGAGATGAGAGTTAGAAGAAGAGGTCTGATTCTTTCAACCAGGATCTTGGTGATGACTTTATAGATCACGTTGCAGAGTCCAATAGGTCTGAGTTGGGTTATATTGACAGGTTGAGGCACTTTGGGAATGAGGGTTATAAGGGTTTTGTTGATATCGGGTGGGAGCTTATCGCTTTTAAAAGCTTTCTTGACCATGTTGATGACATCAGGTTTGACCGTGTCCCAATTTTTCTGGAAGAAGCAGGCCTGAAATCCATCCGACCCTGGTGCTTTGTGGGCTCCAATACTCCGAATTGCTCTCTCAATTTCTTCCTCACTCACTTTTCTATGAAGGGCATCCAGATCAGGTTGTGGAGGAGGCAAAAAGGTGGTATCAACCTGGGGCTTAACACGTTCCATGGAAGTCTTAGTATAGAGTTTTTTGAAGTAGTCAACAACATGGTTTTGAAGTTGTTCCTTGTCCTCTATCCAATCACCTTTCTCACTTTTTAGGACTCCAATTTTTTTTCTGCTTCTTCTGACCAAGGCTACTGTATGGAAGTAGCTGGTATTTCTGTCTCCAGATTGAATCGACCTAGCTCGAGATTTTTGAAACCAGAGTACTTCTTCTCTTTTCAAGATGTCTTCATATTCTATTTGAAGTTTTTTCTCCAGATCAAGGAGGAAAGGATTGGGACCACGTTCAAGAGCTCTTTGGATCCCGCTAAGTCTTGCTTGTAGTCTCCTCTTCTGTTTGAGTACATGGCCAAAAACTTCTTTATTCCAAACAGTGAGGTCTTTACTAAGGTCAAACAGTTTTGCTACAATGGGGCTGGGGTTGGAATCCCAATTCTTTTTAATGAAGTCAGAGAAGTCTCCATGAAGTTGCCAGGCTACTTCAAATCTAAAGGGTTTCAGGGATGGTTGTGGGGGTTGGAAACCATCTAGATCAAGCAAAAGAGGGCAGTGGTCCGATTAACAAATTGCGTCAGGGAATAGACATTTCCAAGAACTGTTGCAAAGGACTCTGTCAATTCTCTCCCACACAGTAGTAATCCCCTGTCCAGTTCTTCTCCAAGTATATTTAGATCAAGTAAAACCCAAATCCAGCAGTTCTTAGAAATTAATAGTGTCTAAGAACTTTCTACATCTACCATTATCATTAGCACAAAAGTTAGACTTATCTAATGAGGAGGAGATGGCATTGAAGTCGCCTCCCACTACCCATGGGCTGTTGACATTCTGACTATTCTCTTTGAGTTAGCTCCAAAGTTGTTCTCTATTGGTTGGAGCTGGGCTGCCATAGATAGTAGACAGGGTCCATTCTTTATTGTTGTGTTTAACAGAGACTGTAATGGCTTGAAAAAATGAATCATCGATGGAAACATCCACTTCATTGTCATTCCAAAGTAGCCAAATTCCACCTGAGAAGCCTAGACCCTCAACAATTTGCCATTTAGGGAGACCAATTTTTTTAATGACATCTACAGCTCTTGAGTTGTGAATTCTTGTTTCCATAATTCCAACTATGGTTGGTCGGTGTTGCTTAATAAGATCCTTTATTACTCTAGAAAATTCTTTGCTTCCCGCGCCTCTTACATTCCACAAGAGCACTTTCATTGGAAAAAGAGAGGAGTTGGGTTCAGCATCCATGGAGTTCACTGACTCCGTCCATTGGGGTGTTTCCATTAGAGAGAGTATATTCCCTGTGAGTGTCGTCAGCACCTCCAGAACCGTTGTTGGCAGCGGGGATCGACTCATATTGCATTTCAGAATCAAGTGGTTGACCAGTCTCGGCGTCACCACTAATTCCGGCATCTCCAGATCCGGGCTCAACCACGATAGATGTGGTGCCCTCGTCATCTTCTTTCTAAGTAGCGACATCAGGGGAGAGGGTGGGGGTTGGTGGAGGTGGAGAGGCGGAAGTGTTGGGGGGTGGGGGCTGGAGAATGGGAATAGCCTAGAAAGGGGTTTGGTAAAGGATTTTTGAAGGAGAAGGGGGTGGTGCCAACGATGGTTCGAAATGAATTTAGATTTGTGGATAAAGGATTTGGGGGTGGACTTGGAGGATTTGGCACCCGAACCCGTTGAGAAGTGGGTGGTTGTCGTTGGCTCCGCCCTGGTGTTGGAACGGGTATTCGGGTAGGGAAGACCCAATGAGAGAGGCGGCTTGGATTGATGACTATTGGTGATGTCTTTAATGGCCTTTTTAGCTTTTCCCTTGACTCTTGAATTCATCTGGTTGATCTCAGAAGGATGTTTGGGTAGATTCGATCTAGCTTTGACATTCCCTCTGTTTCTATCTTGTTTGTTGTCATGTGGGTGGTTCTTGTCAGGGGTGGGCTCATTATTGACTTCCTTCTCGAGCACAGTAAACTTTGACCCATTATCTCCATTAGGGTTAGAATTTACTAGTTTCTCTTGGTTCTTTTTACTATTTTCATAGCTCTTTCTCCTTTGGACTATCATCCATGGTCCAAGTTCTGGTTTGATGGGATTCTCTAGCTTTCCCGCCTCTTCCATTGCAGGATTTTCCATATCGCCACCATTGGCATTTTGGGTTGGGGTTGGTGATGGTTGAGCTTCCTTCTTAGGGCATAAGGGTGAATCTTTCCTGTGACCATATAACCCACACTCGAAGCAGATATTTTCAAGGCCCTCGTAGACGATGGGTTGGCTGATTGGGCCTACAATAACTCCTCCTTTAAGAGGCTTTTTCAGATCAATCTCCACACATATTCTGGCGAACTTCCCTCTGGCGGTGTCTTGTGTTGTTGTGTCAATCTTCACAGTTTTACCAACAAGGTTTCCCACATCGACAAGAATATCAGGCTGAAATAGCTCAACCGGTAGACCTGGGAGTCGAATCCAGACGGCTTTCTAGGAGATTTCCTCCTCAGAGGGCTTGAAAAAGGGTTGCCAGCGTTTGATAGCGAGATAGTACCCTCCAACGACCCATGGCCCATCTGTAAGGATCTTCATGTAGTCCTCTAGAGTTTGCACCTTAACAAGGTAAAAGTCATGCCCTAGGTCAACAAGAGAAAACTATTTTTGCAGTTTCCATAGTTGCTTGAGTCTTTGAAAGAGAAAGCCCAGTGTTTTGCCTATGACTTTAACAACAAGAGTTTTACGCCAAGGATCACAGGCTTTCTTGAACTTCTCCAGTGAAATGGGCAGAGTAGGCCATCCCTTGTTTTCTTCCGGTGAGAGGCTGAGCTTATCCAGCTCAAGTGTTCCTATGACACTCTCCTAAGAGAGGGTTCTATCTTTGCAACATGCCTCTTTGAAGGTTCTAGCAGCACCTTCTTTAGGTGTCGGCGTCTCGGTTGGGGGGGGGGGGGAGGGGGAGCCATTGTTCTGTGGGATCGCTCCAGCGCTTCATTGGTCTTTACTATCGGTTTATCTATGAAGTCTTTTGAAGCCAGTGCTTTTCTTTGTCTTGCTATCGCCTGGATCTCCCGGCGGAGGAGATGTTTCCATGGCAGTCAACGCGGCTATCGTGTGCTTAAGGTATTCTGCTATCGTGCACATAGAGAAAAGTTGATGACGTCAGCTCAGCTCTTTCTTATCGACGACTCTATATGTTATAATTTTGTCATATTTTCTGTATTTTGAAATAACAATCACGATATTTTCCGTATTCAGCCCAAAAAAAAATTGGGGAGTTGGGCTTTCAAAGCCCAAAAAATTGTGCATTTGCAAAATTTACTTATGCAAAAGTTCTTTTTTTTTCTCTCCCCTTCTCTCTCTCTTTACTATGAAGTAAGGAAAGAGGTCTATTTACAGAGATGGGAGTATCGAAGTCGGGAGCTCTGAGAAATTACATCAACCTCTAACCATCTCACGGAGTTCACTTTTATCAAAAGAATTACAAATT
This sequence comes from Corchorus capsularis, assembly GCA_001974805.1. Classification (NCBI taxonomy): domain Eukaryota; kingdom Viridiplantae; phylum Streptophyta; class Magnoliopsida; order Malvales; family Malvaceae; genus Corchorus; species Corchorus capsularis. The sequence goes on along the minus strand of AWWV01010652.1, from coordinate 8,204 downwards.
GTTTTGGCCAACTTGTATTTTTGGTTTTAATATAAAGTTTGATCACTATTGGGCTTTTATCTATAACATTATGTCAAAACGTTCGGGTCCGGCGGACCCTGCCGAAACGACTTTGGAAAAAGGAGTTGCCACTAATCTTTTTTGCCTAGGTGTGATTAGCCACCTACAATTATTAGACCTAATGGACCATGCTTGACGACGGACACACTAAGTCTAATACTACAGTCTACGAACCAGAACCTGAATCCGGGAGTCGGTTACATGTGGGGAAGGATTAGCACCCCCACAACACCTGTCAAACGACGGTACCTCTAGTTTAAACTAAATCTAACAGGTTTAATATTAAACGGTTGCTTTTATCTTAAGGGGGTTGCTAAATACCGCCCCCTTTTTGCTATTCGACGCCCCACTTTTTACACTTTTGCCATTTGCTTCATTTTCTAAGATTTCAAATCCTCTCAAATTTTGAAACTATCACGAACGTAGAATAGCATTAACGTGCCGTATTAGGATGACGATTTAAGAAAAATGGACAATAACGTGCCGTATTTTGATGACGATTTAAAAAAAATACAAAATTTAAGGTTGTCGAACCGTGCCGCCTAGGGCGGCATGAGCCCTGGTAAGCCGCCCTCCTGGGGCGGCCTGTGCCAAGGTAAGCCGCCCTAGGAGGGCGGCACGGTTCAACAGCCTTAAAAAAATACAAAAATTGTATTTTTCTTAAATCGTCATCAAAATACGGCACGTTATTGTCCATTTTTCTTAAATCGTCATCCTAATACGGCACGTTAACGCTATTCTACGTTCGTGATAGTTTCCAAATTTGAGAGGATTTGAAATCTTAGAAAATGAAGCAAAGGGCAAAAGTGTAAAAAGTGGGACGGTGAATAGCAAAAAGGGGGCGGTGTTTAGCAATTCAGTTATCTTAATTATTATCAGAAAGGGTTATAAAAGAAAAGAAAATCATTTTTTTCAAACCAATGTCGAGAATTCGAAGAATATGGTCGAACGATAGTCGACCAATTCTGTTTTCGATTCTCTTTCACTGTTTGTTCTGAAAATGCTGTGTCAAAACCTTTTATTTTTGTTTTTTAAAGTCTTTTATTTTGTTTTGAAAACTTCCATTTTAGTCTCCCTAAAAATGGCGAGAAAATCTTCCTTTTTATCTTTTTTTGGAAAACTTTTTCCATCTTTTATTGATTTCTAATCCTGAAACTAAGTCTGGTTTGTATTTGAAAACTTCTGTTTAAATCTTGAAAACTCTTGATTTCCAATTTTAATTTATTTTGAAAATTAACTAAGAGAACATGTTTTTTTGAAAACATTTTTTGAAAAACACTTTTTATTGCATCTTTTAATTTTCTCATTTTTTCCTTTTTTTTTGGATTTTCTTTGATTTTTCCTAACTTCTACTCAATGCATGAATGCAAATGATGAATGCAAAGTCCGATTATTTAAGTTGATTCGCGTAACCCGGGTTATTGAAAGTTCTTCCCGGGATATATGCTTGGAGCCCCAACGCATCCCGAGAAGAACCATCTCATTCTCAGAGACATTCAGTGGCCCCGAATACTCGATCACTCACTGAATGCCCCTTCTTCGGAAGGGTTACGGTTGTCAACTATATTACGGTGGCATGAAATGCAAACAGATATAATTTCAAATAAACATGAAATGCATGCGATTACATTCTACTTTACTTTTCTACTAAATGACTAAATTATTACAAAACCCAAAGATTAATGAGATCAAATAAATTAAAAGCTAAGAGCCAAACTGGACAATTCTGGGGATTTTTCTGCACACTAAGAAAAACAATTAGCAAAATTCAGGGGCATAGAACACAAATTATATAAATAAGTTCTAAAATGCATCAATTAACAAAGTAGATCCGAAATCAAATAAATCAAACTTTCAACTAATTCAAACCTAAAGGAAATCAAATTTCTAACCAAAGATCTAATTTTTAAGTAAATATTAATCCAAATCAATTCGTTAACCCCTTTTCTAAGTCATTTTTCAATTTAAAAAATCAAGCTTTTAACTCAAAGTTGTGGTTTTCAAAATAAAATTAGCTAAAAAATACTTAAATTTCCAAGCTAAATTTTAATTCAAAAATTTCAAACTTTGAACTAAAGTTTTGGTCTTCCCAATTAAAAATAGACTCTAGAGGGGATCAAAGAATCATTTTGAACTAATATGAACTTAAAAAGAATCAAACATCTACACCAAAAGCTTCAATTCTAAGTTGATTTTAACATAAAAGTCTAAACTTTAGCATTTACTAACCACTTTCAATTAAAGACTTAATCTTGAAACTATGTACATCCAAAATTTAACAAGTGAAAACTTAAGCTCTAAAACCCACCTATCCACAACCAAAGATTGACAAACATATTTTTTAGGAAATTAGAACTATCTCTAAATTAATTAAAATTAAACCTTAAATTAAAGACCTAGGCCCAAACTACTTAAAAGCCCTCATGCATGAATGAAAACTCAAATGAATATCAAGTAAAAACCAAAATCAAAGCAAAGCCCAAGTTAAATACTACATAAGCTCAAGTTAGGAAATTGTACCCAATACTTTGAATTGGGCCGAAGTGGATCGAATCCGGGTCAGATTTAGGGTTGGTATATCTTCTTCTTCTCTTAAACCGTGGAAACCCTAGTTCAAAGCCGCCGCACAAGTTGCTCCTTTGCCTCACCGGAAATCGCATCACTGTCGGACAACCGCACCGGAGCTACCAGCGGACGCCGTTCGCCCTCAAAATCTCCAGAAATGGTCAACGTAACCTCCTCTTTCTGATTCCGAGCTTACTTTACTCCAACACAACCTCTAACCTCCCAAACCGAGCCAAATCCGAACATAAAACACCTTCTCCGAGTCTTCTACTTCAAAAGCCCCCCTTTAATCGATCCAAATACCCTTATTCCGACGCGAACCAATCTCTTCCTTCTATACTCCCAAATCCCCAAGGTAGTTTCAACAAACGAACCTCCGAATTAAAACCCCATATTCTCTTTTGAGCCCTAGCTTCAACTTTTTGTGAGAAAGAGATTTGAGAAAGATAGTGAGAAAAAGTCTGAGGAAGCAGTCTCTGTGAATTTTTTGTGTGAAAAATCCAGAGAGTGAAGTGAGAGAGTGTGAACAACAAAATTGAGGGAGAGAGTTCTTCAATTTTCTCTGTCTAGGCAAGAAAATGAATAGAGTTTTGTGTGTATCTGCGTAGTCTTCTCCCCCTTTTGAATGAGAAAATGAGAATCTTTTCAGAAAGAGAGAGTGAAGTATATGTGTGTGGAGTGTGAAGAAATAAGCCGTGAATTGTTGATATGAAGAAGACTATGTAGTGAGAGAGTCAGAGATCAGACCAAAAAAAATGAGACAGAATCCCAAAGAGGGAAAGCCCGATTTTTGTGAATTGTTGATTGTTAATATCAGAGAGAGAGTCAATCCTCGTGTGTCCAGTGTCTGTGTTCATCCAACGATTCCCTTCTCTAGAAGATCGGATGGAATCTTTTCTCCCTCCTCTTTCGCTTATAACCATTTTCTTTGTCCTTTTTGCAGGTTGTTAATCGAGAGATAGAGACTGAGCTGTCAACCGGGTGAGCTGGCACAAGGGAGATAAAAAATCCAGGTAATCTCTGCTTCCTACGAACACTCTGAATTTGTTCCTGTGTAACTGTTGCTTGTTTGGCTGCTTATTCGGCTTGATGATCATTTTGCCTGCCCCTTAACATCCGCCTTTGATCTACTGAACTTGTAAACTTGACTTGTTGACCCTGATCCTGTGGCTTGATTGAGTTGAATTATTAGTCTCTGCACACATTGCCTTTTGCCTCTATGTTGCCACATCGTGGACCAATCATGTGCCATGATTTGCTTCATTTGATCCCACCGTACATTCACACCGCATCATAGCAAAATTAAGTGTGCTTTACTGCATATTAGCCCTGCCTTCCTTAGCTACCTTTACTTTGCCTATTTCCTGTGAAAGTAAAATGCCAGTACCAACCAGAAGAAAAATATTAGTATCCAAAGACAAAATGGTAAATAAGTGTGTTATACTAAAACTTATCCTCTATTTACTAACTAGAAATGCTTTATACCTATGTGACTATGTATATTTAAATTTCTACTACTGCTATAAGGCTAAAAAATGAATACTAAATATGCTAAAATGAAATGTTGACATGTGATGTGAAAATAAGTAAATGGCCTTGTGACTTATTGGAATGCAATATGATGATGAACTTGTATGCGTCCTTTTTTGCTTTTGTACTTGTATGCATATTGGTCCTGCTAGTACCATCCTTATTGATGCGCCCAAGGCTTATCATGGAAGAAATTATGCGCCAAGGACTTATTATAGACTTGAAGACAAGCATGGAGAGCATGGGAAGGATGATCAAGGGCTGCAAGGAAGCGTGGACAAGCTTAAAGGAGAGGATGGAATCGTAATTCACCAAGAAGATGCCATTTGATCCTTTGAAGATGCCATTAGGTCCGATGACAAGAGCAAGAGCTAAGAGATTCAAGGATGCACTCATGGGCCTTGTTCGAACTCATCTTCAAGACTTGGTGACCATTGAAGTTCAATTGAAGAGCTTTGGTGATGATTTGGGCAAGAAATTACAAATCAATTACAAGTTCATCACTTTGCTTGCTATTGATTCTAAATGGCCGGATTGATATCATGGCATGAGCCCATTATCATTAGTTATCTTTGTTTGGGCTTAATTCTATCTTAGATTAGCTTATTTTTAAGTTTGGACCTTATTTGGATTGGGCCTTGGTTGACTAAGTCCAATCCTTGTTTAATTATGTCTTTATTTCCTTTTCCTAGTTGGGTTTGGACTAGTTTTTCCCTAGCCCTTATATTTGGATGAAAATTAGGATTTATTTTAGGATTTTGGTTGACCCTATCACTATATAAGGCCACCAATATCTCTTGTAAAAGTTGAAGTCAAGATTAATCAATAAAGTTGAGAGGTTTATACCCACATCGATTTCTTTGGCTTCATTGTTCTAGTTTGAGCAAACTTAGGGTTCTTCATCTTGTAGAGTCCTAGCAAGCAATTAGGTTGAGATAACTTAGTTGTTTGTGAATCTTGTGATCTTGAGAATTCAATTGCAGGTCTAATTGAGTGCTTAAGGCCGACGAAAGAGGAGGGACAGCTTTGTGAAGATCATCGACATACAAGTCTAGGAGTTGAAGAAGTTCAAGTCGACTTTGGTGGATATTCAAAGGTTGGATTTGAATCTAATACAACTAGATTCGTATCAATTGGTAATCAGAGCATAGGTTGTCATCTTCAATCGGTAAATCTATCCTTCTATACATCAATCATCACGTTTTCATCCATCACAACACACCCAAACACTCATCGTACCACCTTCTTGAAAAATTCAAAAATTCAGAAACTTCAAAAATTCATAGCCGATTCATCTTGCATCGTTTTACTTTGAAATTTCAGATTTGAGTCCCTCATAACTAGTAGTTATATCGAAAAATATAAAAAAATAAAATAAAATAAATTTTCGACCAGAAACTTGTGATTTTTGTTCTGGATTCGTTTGAGCTCGGAAAGCTGTGAAATTTGAGATTTAGACTTATTTTGGTGTGATATTTCTGGGAAAAATATTGAAAAAAATCAAAAAAATCTGTGCTGTTATCGATATTTTTCAGGAACTAGGGTTCTTAGTTTGGGAAATTTGGGGATTAGGGTTTTCTTTTGCAATTGATCTAATTAGTTGCAATTAACTCTAATTGATTGAGTAATTGAGATCTTTGGGTTGCTTTTGCTGTTAATTGTGATTTGATTTGAAGAATTTCAGGTTACAAACCCTATTGGATTCAAGTGGTACAAAATTGGAATTAAGTTGTACTAGGGTTTTCTAATCGACTTGATTATTTGAATTGTGTTTGAATTGAGTTTTGTGCAGCAACTTTGGAGAAGGAGTTCGACATCAAGAGCCTGCATAAGTGGTTTGGTTTGGTTTAAGATCACTTTCCTTTGATTCACAATAATTTTGCTACTAATTGTTTGTTCCTCAAGTAGGTCACGAGAAAAAAGGAGTGCTCTAGGAGTTGCTCTTACTAGGCCTATAGCAAGCTAGAAACTTAGGGTTCTTCAATCTTGTAGAGTCCTAGCAAACAATTAAGTTGTGATTGCTTGGTTGTTTGTGAATCTTGTGATCTTAGGTGTTCAAGTGCAGGTCGACTTGGAGGTCTAAGGCCGACGAACGAAGGAAGATTTATCAAGTGAAGATTGTCGACATACACATCTAGAAGTTTGGTGATTCAAGTTGATCTTAGGCGGGTCTCTAAGGTGGATTTGGACCAATTACAACTAGATTCGTATCAATTGGTAATCAGAGCATAGGTTGTCATCTTCAATCGGTAAATCTATCCTTCTATACATCAATCATCACGTTTTCATCCATCACAACACACCCAAATACTCATCGCACCACCTTCTTGAAAATTTCAAAAATTCAGAAACTTCAAAAATTCATAGCCGATTCATCTTGCATCGTTTTGCTTTGAAATTTCAGATTTGAGTCCCTCATAACTAGTAGTTATATCGAAAAATAAAAATAAAAAATAAAAAAAAAAATTTTCGACTAGAAACTTGTGATTTTTGTTCTGGATTCGTTTGAGCTCGGAAAGCTGTGAAATTTGAGCTTTAGACTTATTTTAGTGTGATCTTTCTGGGAAACATATTGAAAAAAATCAAAAAAATCTGTGCTGTTATCGATATTTTTCAGGAACTAGGGTTCTTAGTTTGGGAAATTTGGGGATTAGGGTTTTCTTGTGCAATTGATCTATTTAGTTGCAACTAATCCTAGTTGTTTGTGTAATTGGATCCTTGGATTGCTTTTGCTGTTAATTGTGATTTGATTTGAAGAATTTCAGGTTACAAACCCTATTGGATTCAAGTGGTACAAAATAGGAGACAAGTGGTACTAGGGTTTATGCTAATCGATTGAAATTGTGATTGTGCTTGAATTGAGTTTTTGTGCAGCAACTTTGGAGAAGAATTTCGACATAAGGAGCTTGCATTAAGTGGTTTGGTTTGGTTTAAGATCACTTTTCTTTTGATTCACAAATAACTTTGCTACTAATTGTTTGTTCCTCAAGTAGGTCACGAGAAGAAAGGAGCGCTCTAGGAGTTGCTCTTATTAGACCTATTGAAGCTAGTAAAAGGCAAATCTTGTGAGATCATTAAGAGAGTAGTGGACCGCCAAATCCATAGGACTTGAGTACAAACACGAGAGCACAAGTCAAAGGTATAAGCACACACACACTTGTGAGGATTTTTACCACTAATCTTTGTTCTTTTTGTAGGTATAATGGAAGAAGTACAAGAGCAACCAAACGTGGCTGCTATGTTGCAAGCTTTAATGCAATGTTTTGACAATATGGATACTAAATTCGATACCTTGGCCAATGAAGTCCAACAAGTAAGGGATGGCCAAAATCAACAAGCTCAACCACCTCAAAGAGCTAATGCCGCAAACAACAATGAGTTAACTTCATTTAGTTTGGTAGCTAGTAGAACTTTGAGAGCCTATGTGAAAGGGGAAGTTCATAGGGAGAATTTGTTTCACACTAGGATGTATGCGAATGGGAAGCCTAGTAGTGTGATTATAGATGAGAAGAGTTGTAAAAACATAGTTAGTGACTATTTGGTGAAAGAGTTACAACTACCTACTTCTAATCATCCTAAACCCTATAGCTTAGGTTGTTTCAATGATAGAGAAGACATTAGTATTAACAAACAAGTTTTAGTTTCTCTTTCTTTGGGCAGGTACAAAGGAGATGTTTTGTGTGATGTCTTACCCATGCAAGCATGCCATGTACTACTTGGTCGACCATGGCAATTTGACAACAAAGTTCATCATGATGGAGAGACCAACAAGTATTCTTTCATGTGTGGTAAGAAGCCTCTTACTTTAATTTCTTTATCACTTCAAGATGCCTTAAAAGATGAAATTAAAGTGAGAGATGATTTTGCTAAATTGGATGCTGAATTTAGGGCCAAAGAAAAGAGTAAATCCGAACCTAAAATTGATGATTGTTTTGATGATAAAACAACCTTAGTTGAAAAGAGTCTTTTAGATGTTGTTTGCGATGATACTAAACCTAATTTGAGTGTTGTTTGCAATAAAACTAAATCTGTTTTGGATGCTAATTGTG
>AWWV01010651.1:0-36018 GCA_001974805.1 Corchorus capsularis | reverse complement strand
GCAATAAAAACTAAATCTGTTTTGGATGCTAATTGTGATGAAAACAATTCTGTTTTGGTTGAACATAGCATTAAAAACAATTCTGTTTTGGTTGATTATAGCATTGCAAATAATCCTGTTTTGGTTGATAGCATTGAAAATAAATCTGTTTTTGGTGACGAGAAAGAGATTTCTAAGGAAGTTGTTAAAGACTGTATGTTAGCTACTAAAAGTGAGATTAAGAGTGCTTTGCATGATAATTCTGATTTGATCTTACCTTTGTTTCGAAATACACTAATGGGTACTAACAACTTGGCTGGAGATATTCCAAGCAATATTGTGTCTCTTTTGAGTAATTTTGTAGGAATTGGAGTTGTTTTGATGCAAGGAGAGAAGCCCGTAGCTTACTTTTGTGGGAAAATTCCTAGTGAATTTCCACCCATTAAAGAGATTGAATTCCATCCATATGTGTTGCAATACAAGCAAGATTTGAGGACAAATCTTCTTCAAGGGGGAGGGAATGATGCGCCCAAGGCTTATCATGGAAGGAATTATGCGCCAAGGACTTATTATAGACTTGAAGACAAGCATGGAGAGCATGGGAAGGATGATCAAGGGCTGCAAGGAAGCGTGGACAAGCTTAAAGGAGAGGATGGAATCGTAATTCACCAAGAAGATGCCATTTGATCCTTTGAAGATGCCATTAGGTCCGATGACAAGAGCAAGAGCTAAGAGATTCAAGGATGCACTCATGGGCCTTGTTCGAACTCATCTTCAAGACTTGGTGACCATTGAAGTTCAATTGAAGAGCTTTGGTGATGATTTGGGCAAGAAATTACAAATCAATTACAAGTTCATCACTTTGCTTGCTATTGATTCTAAATGGCCGTATTGATATCATGGCATGAGCCCATTATCATTAGTTATCTTTGTTTGGGCTTAATTCTATCTTAGATTAGCTTATTTTTAAGTTTGGACCTTATTTGGATTGGGCCTTGGTTGACTAAGTCCAATCCTTGTTTAATTATGTCTTTATTTCCTTTTCCTAGTTGGGTTTGGACTAGTTTTTCCCTAGCCCTTATATTTGGACGAAAATTAGGATTTATTTTAGGATTTTGGTTGACCCTATCACTATATAAGGCCACCAATATCTCTTGTAAAAGTAGAAGCTTAAGTTAATCAATAAAGTTGAGAGGTTTATACCCACATCGATTTCTTTGGCTTCATTGTTCTAGTTTGAGCAAACTTAGGGTTCTTCATCTTGTAGAGTCCTAGCAAGCAATTAGGTTGAGATAACTTAGTTGTTTGTGAATCTTGTGATCTTGAGAATTCAATTGCAGGTCTAATTGAGTGCTTAAGGCCGACGAAAGAGGAGGGATAGCTTTGTGAAGATCATCGACATACAAGTCTAGGAGTTGAAGAAGTTCAAGTCGACTTTGGTGGATATTCAAAGGTTGGATTTGAATCTAATACAACTAGATTCGTATCAATTGGTAATCAGAGCATAGGTTGTCATCTTCAATTGGTAAATCTATCCTTCTATACATCAATCATCACGTTTTCATCCATCACAACACACCCAAACACTCATCGTACCACCTTCTTGAAAAATTCAAAAATTCAGAAACTTCAAAAATTCATAGCCGATTCATCTTGCATCGTTTTACTTTGAAATTTCAGATTTGAGTCCCTCATAACTAGTAGTTATATCGAAAAATATAAAAAAAGTAAAATAAAATAAAAAAAAATTTTCGACCAGAAACTTGTGATTTTTGTTCTGGATTCGTTTGAGCTCGGAAAGCTGTGAAATTTGAGCTTTAGACTTATTTTGGTGTGATCTTTCTGGGAAAAATATTGAAAAAAATCAAAAAAATCTGTGCTGTTATCGATATTTTTCAGGAACTAGGGTTCTTAGTTTGGGAAATTTGGGGATTAGGGTTTTCTTTTGCAATTGATCTAATTAGTTGCAATTAACTCTAATTGATTGAGTAATTGAGATCTTTGGGTTGCTTTTGCTGTTAATTGTGATTTGATTTGAAGAATTTCAGGTTACAAACCCTATTGGATTCAAGTGGTACAAAATAGGAGATAAGTGGTACTAGGGTTTATGCTAATCGATTGAAATTGTGATTGTGCTTGAATTGAGTTTTTGTGCAGCAACTTTGGAGAAGAATTTCGACATAAGGAGCCTGCATTAAGTGGTTTGGCTTGGTTTAAGATCACTTTTCTTTTGATTCACAAATAACTTTGCTACTAATTGTTTGTTCCTCAAGTAGGTCACGAGAAGAAAGGAGTGCTCTAGGAGTTGCTCTTATTAGACCTATTGAAGCTAGTAAAAGGCAAATCTTGTGAGATCATTAAGAGAGTAGTGGACCGCCAATCCATAGGACTTGAGTACAAACACGAGAGCACAAGTCAAAGGTATAGGCACACACACACTTGTGAGGAATTTTACTACTAATTTTTTGTTCTTTTTGTAGGTACTATGGAAAGAGAACAAGAGCAACCAAACGTGGTTGCTATGTTGCAAACTCTAATGCAACGTTTTGACAATATGAATACTAGGTTCGATACTTTGACCAATGAAGTCCAACAAGTAAGAGATGGTCAAAATCAACAAGCTCAACCACCTCAAAGAGCTAATGCCGCAAACAACAATGAGTTAACTTCACTTAGTTTGGTAGCTAGTAGAACTTTGAGAGCCTATGTGAAAGGGGAAGTTCATAGGGAGAATTTGTTTCACACTACGATGTATGCGAATGGGAAGCCTAGTAGTGTGATTATAGATGAGAAGAGTTGTAAAAACATAGTTAGTGACTATTTGGTGAAAGAGTTACAACTACCTACTTCTAATCATCCTAAACCCTATAGCTTAGGTTGTTTCAATGATAGAGAAGACATTAGTATTAACAAACAAGTTTTAGTTTCTCTTTCTTTGGGCAGGTACAAAGGAGATGTTTTGTGTGATGTCTTACCCATGCAAGCATGCCATGTACTACTTGGTCGACCATGGCAATTTGACAACAAAGTTCATCATGATGGAGAGACCAACAAGTATTCTTTCATGTGTGGTAAGAAGCCTCTTACTTTAATTCCTTTATCACTTCAAGATGCCTTAAAAGATGAAATTAAAGTGAGAGATGATTTTGCTAAATTGGATGCTGAATTTAGGGCCAAAGAAAAGAGTAAATCCGAACCTAAAATTGATGATTGTTTTGATGATAAAACAACCTTAGTTGAAAAGAGTCTTTTAGATGTTGTTTGCGATGATACTAAACCTAATTTGAGTGTTGTTTGCAATAAAACTAAATCTGTTTTGGATGCTAATTGTGATGAAAACAATTCTGTTTTGGTTGAACATAGCATTAAAAACAATTCTGTTTTGGTTGATTATAGCATTGCAAATAATCCTGTTTTGGTTGATAGCATTGAAAATAAATCTGTTTTTGGTGACGAGAAAGAGATTTCTAAGGAAGTTGTTAAAGACTGTATGTTAGCTACTAAAAGTGAGATTAAGAGTGCTTTGCATGATAATTCTGATTTGATCTTACCTTTGTTTCGAAATACACTAATGGGTACTAACAACTTGGCTGGAGATATTCCAAGCAATATTGTGTCTCTTTTGAGTAATTTTGTAGGAATTGGAGTTGTTTTGATGCAAGGAGAGAAGCCCGTAGCTTACTTTTGTGGGAAAATTCCTAGTGAATTTCCACCCATTAAAGAGATTGAATTCCATCCATATGTGTTGCAATACAAGCAAGATTTGAGGACAAATCTTCTTCAAGGGGGACGGAATGATGCGCCCAAGGCTTATCATGGAAGGAATTATGCGCCAAGGACTTATTATAGACTTGAAGACAAGCATGGAGAGCATGGGAAGGATGATCAAGGGCTGCAAGGAAGCGTGGACAAGCTTAAAGGAGAGGATGAAATCGTAATTGCCATTAAGATGCCATTTGATCCTTTGAAGATGCCATTAGGTCCGATGACAAGAGCAAGAGCTAAGAGATTCAAGGATGCACTCATGGGCCTTGTTCGAACTCATCTTCAAGACTTGGTGACCATTGAAGTTCAATTGAAGAGCTTTGGTGATGATTTGGGCAAGAAATTACAAATCAATTACAAGTTCATCACTTTGCTTGCTATTGATTCTAAATGGCCGGATTGATATCATGGCATGAGCCCATTATCATTAGTTATCTTTGTTTGGGCTTAATTCTATCTTAGATTAGCTTATTTTTAAGTTTGGACCTTATTTGGATTGGGCCTTGGTTGACTAAGTCCAATCCTTGTTTAATTATGTCTTTATTTCCTTTTCCTAGTTGGGTTTGGACTAGTTTTTCCCTAGCCCTTATATTTGGACGAAAATTAGGATTTATTTTAGGATTTTGGTTGACCCTATCACTATATAAGGCCACCAATATCTCTTGTAAAAGTAGAAGCTTAAGTTAATCAATAAAGTTGAGAGGTTTATACCCACATCGATTTCTTTGGCTTCATTGTTCTAGTTTGAGCAAACTTAGGGTTCTTCATCTTGTAGAGTCCTAGCAAGCAATTAGGTTGAGATAACTTAGTTGTTTGTGAATCTTGTGATCTTGAGAATTCAATTGCAGGTCTAATTGAGTGCTTAAGGCCGACGAAAGAGGAGGAACAGCTTTGTGAAGATCATCGACATACAAGTCTAGGAGTTGAAGAAGTTCAAGTCGACTTTGGTGGATATTCAAAGGTTGGATTTGAATCTAATACAACTAGATTCGTATCACTTACCTATTATGAAAACTGTAATTTGAACCCCTGTACTTACTAAATTCCTTTTCCTGTTGTCAACAGATTTAGTAGGCAAAAAGTAAAGGAAGAAATATGCACGTGGGATGGTCATCCAAAGCTCCTGATTTATTTCTCCTTTTTGTTCTACATACTTCTTTTGGACTTTTTCTCAATTATCAATTTGGGATTTTGTATCAATGTAACCTTGGGACCTTTGCACCTTTTTTATTTTGGAAATTAAGTGAAACATGTATTTTCATATTGTGAATAATAATAAAAACTTAATCTACTTTAGGCCCCCAACTTAACTATAGTACTAATGGACAATGCAAGGCTCATGGGTACTATGCATATGATTACTTAAATGTATACACGACTAGTAGACAAAATGATATGATAATAATAATAATAATAATAATAATAATAATAATAATAATAAAAATGGATATACTTAATGCGAAATGAACATGAATATGACCAATGTCAGTAATGTGAAAATATGACTATAATCAATATAACTAATGGGAAAAATATGACTATAATCAATATAACTAATGGGAACATGAAGAAGCTAAATAAAGAATATGAAAATGCCAATTGCAAACTAGACCTATTACTAAAAGGGCTTAAAATGCAACAATACTAAATTATTAAAAGGGCTTAAAATGCAACAATATTAAATTATTAAATGAAGCTAAATCATGAAATGTGCGAAAATGTCAAAGGTGCACGTTAAGATGTAATCTAGATGACTAAGAAGTGAATTAACTATCCTAAATTAAAAGTGGACTCAAAATGCCCCTGCCAAAATTGATTTAAATTGAAGGATATAGGACAAAAACGGGTGTCTACACATTAACATATTTGATATAAATTTGATATAAATCACCTTTAAAGTGGAAGTTAAATGACAAATTGAGATTAGTTATCTTAAACGTGGTTAATTTGGGTCACTGTTGAGCGGGGATAATTCGGTCTTTTAAACCGTGTTTGGATGCATCATATCGCGACACAGGATAATTCTCTTTCCAGCTCATTTTTTGATTGGTTAGCATAGTATTTTAGTTTGGTTAGTTTACCCATTTGTCTCGTTCCATCCCAACAATTATCATTGTTTAATTCGGTTTTCTTTTAACTCATTTGCCACACATGTCAATATTTTAATGGCTAGTCTAAAAATATCTAGATCTTTCCTCTTTCTTCTTTAATTTTCTTAAGCTCTCTCTCTCTCTTCTTCTCCCATTTCCTCCACTTTCTTCTCTACTTCTTCTTTTTTCTTCCAAGAGAATGAAAGGAATGCTAACTTTTTAACACTGTTGATGACCTTATGGAGTGAGGTCCAAAACAGAGCTCTTTATGGTTAGGAAGCTCATGGTGCTTGTAGGATTGTTCAGTTGTAGAGAGATTCTGTCTAAGGAACGGGTTTAGGAGCCCTTTTATATGGTGTCCGTACAGTCTTAGGGTTTTCCATTAGTGGGCTACTTCTAGGATTACAGGCCTTGTTAGGCTTTTGGTTTGGCCCAAGGCCATTGTTGGGCTAGACTCAACAACTGCTCCCAGTCGTGAGGATGGTTATAAAGTGACCATCTGAAACGACTTAAAAATGTAACCTGCAATCTTAAGTCGTCTGAACAGATGTCATTTTGGGTTGGGTAACGCGAAGCCGTTTGGGTGGGAAATGGGAAGACAATGTTTTTATCGCATATTATTTCAAATTTTGAAACATGTCGTGTTTTTTAGTTATCCTTTTTTATTTGTGATGGTTTGCGTGTGGCTTTCTTTTATTGATTCATGCATGGCATATTATCGATTTGTGTAAACTGTTGTTATAGCAGTTTCTGACCTGAGCTGATTGGTCATCCTTATCATTCTTTTTACTTTTTTCAGTTAAGGACATACCAAGAAAGACAAATCTGAGCACAAGGACAGCACCATAACCATGGCGATATGATCTTAGGCATTGTGAGTGGCGTTATTGCTTGAAAGTGGTGTCATTCACCTTGTTGCAACTTTTGTGTTCTTTTCAATTAAGGACAAAAAGCCGATTCAAGGTGTTTTTGTGGTGATTTCGACATGGTGAAAGTGGCTACATGCTTCTAAGCTTATGTGCATACTGCCATGCACCATGTTGCAACTTTTGTGTTCTTTTCAATTAAGGACATCTGGTTCGGCTCGATTTCAATTATTTGACTAAGTATAGATTTAGTGACAAATAAATATATAAATTCTTGACTTCAAAGGTAAAGATTTTATCAAAGATGTGAAGAGTTATGTCATAACCTAATACTGGTTAAGTGGCGTCATTGTCAAAATGGATGCAGCTCGCTTCATTGCGCCTTGAGTAAGGAGGCGTTGCAAGGCTCTGTGACACCATGAAGAGGCATACAACGCCATAGTGAGTGGCACATGGAGGCATAACAATTTCATGGAAGTTTCTTAACAAGACTCAGAAGGAAATATGTGTGAAATATCAAGTGATTGATCTTAGTTTCCTAAATTGATGGAGTTGAAATGGCAATTGAAATCAAGAGAGTTGAAAATGATCCATATCAATTATGAAGATTGAAATCAAGTTATGTTTCCTTGGTTTATGGAGGATCTAGATTGGGGTCGTTGGCTATATAAGCAAAGTCATCTCCAATGTAGAAAGGGCTCTTCGGACACACACCTTGCCCTACTAAAAAAACCAAGCTCTACGCTTCTCTTACAACACTTTACACTTCTTTTTAAGCTCTACGCTTTCCTTCAACTTTTTCTTACAGACTCTTGTCTCGTTCATCATCTTTTTAGACTTATTACTCTTGTAATCTTGTCTCCCTTTCTTTCAATCGATTGTAACCTTGTTTCAATCACCAATAGCAATCTACTTGTTATTTCTCTCCAACTTTTAAGAACCTTTATCTTTTATTGCCTGAGTTCATTTCAAAATGTATATTTTGACTAAGATTCTCAAAATTATACAAACTAGTTTTATCATGTAACTTTTAGACGATACTAAAACCGGTGTTTAATGCCAACTTCAATATTTTGACTCATTTCTTTTCAAAAAAAAAATATATGTATATATATATATATATATATAGTTTTTCTCCCTTAGTTGTTTGTTTGCTCCTCCTCCTCCTTGACTAGTACTGTCAGGGGGGGGGGTTGATCTTTTATTTCATTTTCTGTTTTTCTTTTGTTTTAAAATAAAGTCCCATCGATGTGTTGATCTTTAAGTCTCTGATGAGACCAAATTAGTACATGTATTTTGTCTCTATTATGCATATATTTGATATGTTTTATATACTATTCTACCTTCTAATATGGTGTTTTGCACTTGTAGGCCCATTTGGAGAGTAAGATGCAATATGGTCTAAAATTGAGCTAAATGGAGCTATTTTGATCACTTGGATTCAAGACATCAAAAGGAGCACTAAAAGCTATGGAAACGCCAAGGAACTTGGATTTGTGGACACATATGTCTCATATGTGTATACATAAGAAGCAAGGATCAAGATCTTCATCAATGGAAGCTTGACTTATTATCCATGAAGTCTAGGAGTTAGCTTGAGAAGATTATAAAGACGAAGAGCCGCCCAAGACATATGTGCATACATATGGTTGATGTGTGTACACATGTGAAACATGAAGAATGATGGCTGACCACTCTCTATGTCCAAGCCCAAGATGTATCACTTAGCTAACCCTAGCTTTAGTTTTACCTATAAATACATTGTATTCTCATAACCCTAGCCGTCCACTTCTAGTACATCACTTTCACATCTCATATTGTATGCTTAGTCGCCCACTCTTAGAAACAATGGTCATTTCACTCAACATCATGAGTGAGTAGTCCCCTTATACTTCTTATATTTTCCTAATAGTAGATTTCCATTCATATTTCTATGGCGAGACATATATTCTTAACTCAATTGCATGTTTAATACATTCAAATATCATCTCTATGCTTATTCTTATGTTGGCGTTGATATGTGATTGATGTTGTGCACCATTAATTGCTTATTGATGTTAACTAATGTTGATTTCTATCTAGTAATTATCCAACATGCGTTTTGATGAGTGTAGTTATTAGATTAGAATTGAGTGGCAAAGGTAATTGTACTATAATCTTTATGCTGCGTATGATTATATGAGATCTTATTTGTCGTGATTATATGATGTACAATGGGATCATATGGTTTAGTGCTGCTGCATATTTATCTTTCTTTGAGCTATGACTTTAAATGGATTTAAGGGTGAGTGTGTAGTAGCTAATTGCTTGGGTTCGATGTTCTTCATGCCTTTCCTACCTGTATGGTGAAGCTTTTTGATAAGCCATAACGGATTGGGAGAGAGATGCAATGTCGATAAGGTCACGAACCTTACACTAGGTAAAGAATGAGGAGTTGGTGCATGACTATTAGTTACCGCAACAATCTTCCAGTGAAAAGTTGTGCGTTGCCGTTTGCGAAGAGTTGTAATTATAATTTGATTTCCTGCCAAGTTGTATATGCATGAATATGACATATTTGGATTTGAGGACCCATAAAACATGATAGATTTCTTACATGAATAGGAAATAATAGGAAGTATGCTTTGTTATATTGATTTACAACCCTGCTTTCATTGCTTTCTATACGATGCTTTCTTATAATAGTGCTACTAAATGTTTTCTTAAGTGTGTAGTGAGTACCTTGTGTTAACAACCTTTCTCGTGGGATACGACCCTTGCTTGCCCTGTTCTACCCAATTCTGAGTAGCACTTGAGTTCGTGAGGACTTTTATTTCTGAAATCGTCTCCTGATTGTTGATGACCGGTTGGGAGCGATCAATCTCCAGGTCTTTGGATCTTGGATGTTTGAGTCAGTTCAATTTGTTGAGTTAGTTTGTTTTGACTTTACAATAGAATCTGATTGTTTACCCCATATTGAGATGGGTTTTCTTTGTGATCATTGGATCCATCAGGGAGTTCTTCGGATCACTCACTTTTCTGATGTTGATGAAAACTTTCTGTTGGAAAAATTACACAGAAGTGAAAACGAGGAGGTGTCGCCTGTGCTAGAGACTCATGGGGAAGGTTCGAAACTCCAACTAACTTAGAGGATTCATATCATGATGGCAGATTTAAATCAAGACGATGGGGAAAATCATGTTCAATCATGGTGTGTTTCGGAGTAGAAATTTAGAATGATGGGTATGATGAAATCATGGTGTGTTTATAAAAGTACAAACATTGAAAGTGAAGAATAATATTATATGTTTTATTAGAGGTCCAAAACAAACTTGCATTAATTCAGATATTGAATATGAATTTTGTGAAAGAAGCATTGGAATAGCTACTTCTGTCATGGTCCAACACAACTCTTAGATTAGTTGGAATCTAATGTAACTAATCAAACTCGGATGTTTTACCAAAAAAATAATAAGGGTGTGTTTGGATGAAGATTTTTTAAAATATTAAGATTTTTAAAAGAAAGATTCCTAAAATGCATATATTTGAAATGATAGTTTTTCAATTATTTTGTTTGGATACATAATTGGTACAAAGAAATTATAACGTATTTTAAAATTTTATAATGAAATGAAAGATTAATTATATAAAATAATATTAAAAATAGAAAAATATGCAATATATGTGTCATTAGATTTGTGAAAACATATATTTTAATAATAAGTTTTTATCATATAAACTATAAAAATAAAAATGGTATATAAAAAGGAAAAGTTAATAAATATGGATGGTTAGTTAAAAAGACAAGGATTTTTAAAAAAACACCATAGGAGAAGGATTTTGAAATGAGGCTTTGAGCCCTCAAAAAATCCCTCTCCAAATTCTCAAGAAATGAAAAAATCCAACTCTTTTCTTGTCAAATCAAGAATTCTAATTTTAGATTTTCAAAAGTCCCTATTTAAATGAAAATCTTCATCTAAACACATCCTAAAGAAACACTTTAGACATAAATTTTTAATGTTAAGATTGATAAAGAATAATCTTAAATGATAGGACAACTCCTCGAGGGATAGTTAGCGTGCAATTGTACGTAATTGGTATACTGTTGTTGAAACATCAGGCACAACTTTGGTTTAATGTAACACTTCATCCTCAAAATAGCTAGCTACCTTTTCGTCTTTGAGTTTGAATATTTCTTACCAAGGGGAAAGTTTGAATTACTTAGTTTTATTATATCCAGATTGAATTCGCCAGTCCTTTTTCGGAATATATTTAATAGCAAACCAATAAGCTAAGCTGACATTTTCCCAATGTTCATCTCTTGAAACATTCACAAGTATTGTATTAGAAAGTTAACTTCATTTCTCAGACAAAAACACATGTACAAAAATAATGAAAAAGGCTCTAAAAATCATGTTAACAATTTTAGATATTTGCATAACCAACCACCAATCAAATGTTTTCTCCGATTCATATATATTTCTTTGTAAGATTTAAATATAGAGGATTTAATCAAATAAAGAACAAAATGTAAATAACAAAGCACACCCGATCCAATCTAAATGTACAATTTCAATTTCCAATGTCTAATAAGAAAGCAGTAAGATGTTAAAATAAAATTATTTACAATACAATTGCATAAACAAATTAAATTACAAATAATATTGCTATAGTTAAAAAATAATTAAAAAGAAAAAATCTTGATAAGCATAGATAAAGATATCAAAATTAATGGGATCATAATAAGATTAGAACATATATATACAAAACAAGAGAGTAACTAAAAGAAAATAATGAATTTTATATATGAAAAGTTTGTATTACATGATTGGAACATTTTTTATACTTGATAAATTGAAAGTGGTCTATAATTAACAAATGAAATGAACAAGCAAACATAAGATCACATTCATAATAAAATCTAACAGTACCATTCGAATGCCTCTGAAAACTGACAAATCTTTGGTTTCAAAGGTTGAAGTATGTTGTGTACTTAATAAATATCACTTGGGTCATAACATAATAAGAAAAATCTTTGGGTGAACAATTAGGCTTTCTGAATGGATTAGGACGTTCGTTGTCATTGTAGTTCTCAACTTAGCAGGAAAAAAAAGAAGCAGATTGGGAAAATTTTTGTGTTGGGTTGAAAGTTGTTGAACTCTTACAAGGTATCACATTGATTCGAGGTTGATCCGCCATCTCACAAGGTATTAAGCTACCACATACAGGACAATTTCTTTTGCCTAATTTCTTGATGCTTTGGACGAAACATTTTAAGTAGAGATTATGTCTGCATGGGCATGGTATCTGAAACAGATAAAGAAAAACGAAAACCATGAATTCATTATCAACCACATGTAATAAAAACAAACTTCGTAAGAGGTTCGAAACCTTGAAAAGTCAAAAAAGTAACCATGCCGAAGAACTAGCGATACAATCTAAGGCATAATGTTATGAACTCAAAGGAAGACAAGAGATAGAGAGAGAAGAGAGTTCAAAAGAAGGAAATTAAAAAGCTCACTGAAACAGGTCTGTCCAACATGTCAAAACAAATGCAGCAGTTGAATCTCTCATCATCGGAAGCCATCAACGCGTTATCATCACGCTCCACCGTCTTTTCTTTACCCTTTCCCTTCTTGTTCCCACAATCATCATCTTCCTTGGGTCCGCGGAGCAACTCCCGCCTCTTCCTAGCATGAATCATCCATGCCAAACCATCCCACCCCTATAGGCCTGCAAGAAACCGACAAACAATTAATGGGTTAATAATTAATTAATTATAAGAGTTGTTAAGGTGAGAAATTATTATATCTTGTATTTTTACCTGCTGCACATGTTTACATGGCCAAGGCATCCTAAATGATGAAGAAAAGAAGAGAATTCAAAGTCTTTTTCGACATTGGCTCAAACGTCCAAGGGAAAAAAAGCCATAAGAAATATTTGATCAGATTGATAAAAAGAAAATTATAGGAAAAGATATATATATATATATATATATATATATGTCAACTTTTGAGAACTAATGAAATATATTTTAACATTATAACCAACAAATGATTTGTGGAGATGATAAGCAGCCTCAACCCCAACAAGGGTGAGAACACAATTTCATGACCTGAAAGTTCATTTGTTTCGAAAATTTTTAAACTTTCACACTCAATCCGAAAGGAATTAGTGTCCAGCCAATAAATCTAAGGATGTACGCCATAAGTTTAACAAAAACAAAATTGCAAACATATATAAGGAAAACAAATGTGTTTAGAAAAATCACCTTAGTGCCCCAAGAATAGAATAACTTTAAAGCCCATGACACTTGATTTCCCTTTACCATCCATTTTTAAATCAAAAATGAAAATTTGAACGAAACATAATAATTTGTGAGGCTCGGAATTGTCTTCCATCATGAAGGAAACAAATTATGAGGAAAAAGGCTACCTTGTGCTCTAGGGGAAGAGGATGGGAGTTGAATTTATAGAAGATTTAAGGCTATGATATCGATGTTAGTGGTTTAAACAATTTTAAAAATAAAGAAAATGAAAAACACCATCACGTGATAAACAAAGCGTTAACCAATAGAATTTCTTTGTCAAAATTGGAGAAAACAACATCATGTGACGTCTAAGTGTTACTATCAAATATATATTTTGATTCAGATTCTCAAAATCAGATAAACTTTATCATGTGACCTTTAGGGGTTACTGAATCCAAATGTTTAATGCCAAATTCAATATGTTGACTCTTAATAGTTTCTTAGGAATTTTTTTTTATTATTTTTTTGTATGTTTACAAGTTAACGTTGTCCGAACCGAGTCAGATTCTTTGAACTCAGATAAAGAAAATGAAAAACAACATCACGTGATATACAAAGTGTTAAACAAAAAATTTCTTTGTCAAAATTGGAGAAAACAACATCACGTGATGTCTGAGTGTTACTACCAAATATATATTTTGACTCTGATTCTCAGAATCAGATAAACTTTATCATGTGATCTTTAGGGGTTACTGAATCCAAATGTTCAATGCCAAATTCAATATATTGACTCTTAAAAGTTTCTTAGGAAAATATATAATTTTATTATTTTTTGTATGTTTACAAGTTAACATTGTTCGAGGTGAGTCAGCCTATCATGTGGGTAAAACTCTCCTTATGATGATTGTTTCCATTCATAAGACTCGAACTCGATACATTACTTAAGGGGATAAGTGTCGACTGTTAAGGATAAGGCTTCTAATCTACATTTGACTCAATCAAAATCAATTTGAGTTTCAAATTTTCAATCTTGTATAAATCCTATAGTGTTAACAATGGTCAGGGGGCATGTTAAGGATAAGGCTTCTAATCTACATTTAACAATGGTCAGTTTGAGTTAGTCAAACTATTTTTATTGCGTCAAATGTAGATTAGAAGCCTTATCCTTAACATCGAGCCACTTGAGCCAAATATTGGTAGGAAATTGTTTATTTCATTTTTCAATGACTAAACAACCATTTTTTCCCCTGAACTTGTAGCGTTTAGACGTTTTGCCCCCCGAACTTCAATCTTGGATATTTTGCCCCCTGAACTTCAATTTTGGGACGTTTTGCCCCCTCAACTTAACGGCTATGTTAAGTTGCTGACGTGGCATTGCCACTGGCACGAAATGCCACGTGGCATTGCCATGTCAGACCAACCTAATCCACGTGGCATTGCCACGTTGGACCAAACCGCTGACGTGGCAATGCCACATGGCATTTTTGTGCCACGTGGAAATGCCACGTCAGCGACTTAATGGAGCCGTTAGGTTGAGGGGGCAAAACGTCCCAAAATTGAAGTTCAGGGGGCAAAATGTCCGAGATTGAAGTTCGGGGGGCAAAACGTCTAAATGTTACAAGTTCAGGGGGCAAAATGGTAGATTAGTCATTTTTCAATAAATATGCATTATGTGATGATGCTATGCAATGTTGAGAAAATCGGATCGGAAGGTGAACCAGATTCATTTTCAGTTCAATCGGTCTGATCGATTCAACCACCGGTCCAATCGTTTTGCTAAAAACCATTTAAAAACTATTATTTTTAAATTTAAATTATTTTAAAAAATATGTTTTATATTAAAATATTGTATAAATCCGGTTTTTCCGGTTCAATCCGGTCCGGTTTATGGTTCAACCGTCCGTTTAAAGGCGGTTGTTGACCGGTCCGTTGACCGTCGATTTTATACATATGACGTAACCGGATTCATGGCCGGTTCCCCGTTGAACCGGTTCAATCATCCGGTCTGATTCAGTCAACACTGATGCTATGGACAAATTAATAAATATTTAAATTTTGAGTGTTTGTTTGAGTGTAGGATGAATGGGGCTACTAAAGGTCTCGATGATACCGATGTTAGTGGTTCAAGCAATTTTAAAACAAAAAAAAACATCTTCACGTGATCTATAAAGCGTTAATCAATAGAATTCCTTTTTCAAAATTGGAGAAATCATCATCACGTGACGTTTGAGCGTTACTACCAAATATATATTTCAACTCAGATTCTCAAAATCAAACAAATTTTAACACGTGACCTTTAGGCGTTATCGAATCCAAATGTTTAATGCCAAAATCATTACACTAACTCGTAGTGGAATAGTTTCTTAGGAAATTGTTTATTTCCTTTTCCAAAAAATATCTATTATGTGGTGATGCTATGGAAAAATTAATAAATATCTAAATTTTGAATGTTTGTTTGGGTGTAAAATGAATGGGGCTATTAGATACAGTGAGGTTATACTAAAAGAGGCGATAACACCGATGTTAGTGGTTTAAACAATTTTTAAAATAAGGAAAATGAAAACCATCTTCACGTGATCTATAATAGCGTTAACAGAAAGACTTTACTTTTTGAAATTTGAGAAAACATCATCACATGGCGTTTGAGTGTTACTATCAAATATATAATTTGACTCAGATTCTCAAAATCATACAAAATTTATCATGTGACCTTTAGTGGTTACTAAATCCAATTATTTGATGCCAAATTCAATTTGTTGACTCCTAGTGGAATAATTTCTTAGGAAATTGTTTCCTCTCGTAAAAAATATGAATTATGTTATGCTACTTTGGAAAAATTGATAAATATCTATATTTTGAGTGTCTATTTGGAAAAAAATTATTAGATTGGATAGTGCTACCACGTCAAACATAGGATCATCCACTAAAATGGCGACAACTAATCTGAGATATTTATATATCTTCTAAAATTATATTCCAATGATATCATAATTTTGGGGAATATCTGCTATTGGCATAGGATATTCATCTTTAGGTGGAGCATTGTTTAAATTCTTAAAGTCAATGCACACTCTAAGTTTTCCGTTCTTTCTCATTACTGGGACCTATATTTGACAATCATTCAACATACCTAGTAGGCCTAATGAATTTAGCTTTTAACAACCTTTTCATTCCGTCTTTAATTTTAGGATAAATATCAGGTGCTACTCTCCTAGCAGGTTGTTGATGAGGTTTAAGATTGGCCTTAATAGGTAACCTGTGTTCCACTAGGTCCCTACTTAATCCAAGCATGTCTATATAATTACAGGCAAAGCAATCTTTAAATTTAATCAACAAACTTACAAGTTTTTTTTGTTGAACTTCTGTCAATGATGAACTAATAAAGGTCAGTTTGGATTCTCCAATATATGCCCCCAAGTTTGCTTCTACTAAAGGATCCTGAACTGTCACATGTACTTCTTTTTCTTCCCTTTCTTCTGATAAGGAAACTTGATTGTCAACAATATAAACTGACTTTGTATTATCTTCATCTTCTGCATGAAACAAACTCTTTTCAATTGAATAATTCTGAACTTTCTTCAGAACTTCTCTTATCTCAAATGGAATGTCTTCACTCATCATCAATAATCTCTTGTAATACTACTGATGAATTTCTCACCGAGTCTAAAATGGCTTCAATCGATAATTTGCTCCATTCATCTTTGTTAATTAATGAAGTGGCTCTTATTGCTTCACCATTTGTACCTTCTTCAATCCTCAAAGGACCATATTTGTCAGTGTAAAGTTGAGCATCTAGACAACCAGCACTCACTATGAATGGCTTGTTATCTGCTTGAATTATCTCAGTCTCTCCACTATCATTCCATAACAAAACCATCTGGTGTAATGATGATGGAATTGCAATGTTAGAATGAATCCAATATCTCCCTATCAATGCATTATATGTAGTTGAAGAGCTAATAACAAAGAAAGCAACAATTGAACTTACCTCCCCAACTTGTAAGTTAACTGGTAAGATACCTTTAGCTATAGTAGCTCCACCATCGAATCCAGAAATCAATATGTCTGAAGGCAGCAACTCTGTGTTTTCAGCTTTCAACTTTGCAAGCATTCTCTGTGGAATAACATTGACTGCAGCTCCATTGTCCACCAGGATTTTCTTCATAGGTAGTCCATTCATCACAACAGAAATGTACAGCGACCTTAAGTGTTGAGTAAGCTCAGTTGGTGGTTTCACAAATGACACCTTCCATTGCTTACCATCCTCTTGTACTTCATTAGATTGATCTAACTTAATCTTTACACCATCGATCTCATTATCTGCAGTATTCACTTCTGGAATCGATTTACCATCACCATCTAAGATTAAAGATGCCATATGTTCCAATAAAACATGTTCTGTTCCACCATCACCATCTAAGATTAAAGATGCCACATGCTAGAAATGCACTGGGCAAAACATAATTCACTGAAACCTGATCAGGTAAGTCAGTGTTTCTTTGATGTGATGACTCTTCCTAAGATTACTGATCAAGCCAAAATTATGCCTATTTTTATAGCTATTTTTATATGTTTTTTGCCACTTTTATGTGTATTTTTACCCTATTTTACTAGTATTTGTGTTTTTAGGTCATGAAGACAAGAAAAGTGGAAACTTGTTGTTTTTCACTCTTTTTGGAGCTCTTTTGGTGACTTTTTACTCAACTATGGACTTAGCTATTTGGAATGAAGATTTGAAGATGCGGAGTTCGTGTTTGAAGATTTCTTGAAGATATTTTGAAAATTTGAAAACCATTGAAGAATTATTTCAAGAAGCAAGAATTGAAGATTTCGAGTTTATTTGCAAAGGATTGAAGCCAAGCCCAGAAGAAGCCCGGAAGTTAAGGATTTTTGGATATTTTATATGGGATAATACTCAGCCTATATAAGTCCACAATTGGAGTTAAAATCCCAATTGGTGTTCCATATATCCAAAGAAATATTCAAATCCCGTAATTTCCCGCAGATTTGCGATTTAATCCCGGTTTCAGTGCAGTCTCGGTAGAAAGGACATAATTTTCTGCTCCGATGTCCGTTTTGAGCCCATGAGTAGCCGTTGAAAAGCTAATTCCGAGATCTACAAGTTTCCTTCCAAGTCAAGAGCCCAGTTCTGCCATCTTCAAGCCTGAATCTTCCGTTGAAGTTTCTGCAGAAATCCAGAAAATTCCAGAATCCTAATTTGACTTGGATTCTACTCTAGGAAGACTTTTAATCCAACTTGAAGTCCAAGTTAGATCTAGAACTGTCCTAGGATATTTCCTAAGTCTATGAGGAGTCTAATTTGTCCCCAATATAAAGCCACCTCCTATAACATACTTTCACACACCCTGAGATAGTTTCACATAATTTCTTTTCTTCTATTTTTCTAGTTTTTCTTTAGGTCTAGGTTAAGGGTGTCGACACCCCTTCTTCTTGAAGAGGGGTGCGATATCCCTTGTGCTTTCAAGGAGGAGGATTTTGCCTTCAAGTTCTGTAAGTTTTCTTATGCCGCTCATGGATTTTCCCAAATCCATGAGTAGCTAAACCCTTAATACTTCTTTTCCTTGGGTGAATTCAATCTATTGATTATGGTGAGATTTCTATACTTATAATTTAATATTGAGTTTTAGATAATAGTGAGAGTCTCTGTATTATTTTATGATCTTGACCCTTATTAATTTGGACGGCCGCCGATGAGGTAAGTTGATGGATCTATAGCTAGATCAAGCTTAGAATTAACCACTCAAGTTTGATTGTATGTAGCAATTGAATGAGAATTAGAACCTCCGTTCAAGAGATAAACTTGCCATCGACCGAGAAATCCGTTGATGCTTGGTTTTCATGTGTGAAAAATAATTGTTCTTAATGCTTTGTTCTTAGGTGGTTTTTAAGCCCCAAAAGGGAAATCAATTGCCGAAGGAATAATAGGGATAATTTAAGCCCCGAAAGGGAAATCTTATCCAATATACATGATAGATTTTATCTAGGCCAGTATTATCGAGGGTAAGATATTGAATTCATCTTTTAAATCGAGAATCCATATTTAAATTGATTGATTCATACCATAGAAGAAGAAGTATGCCATTTAATTATTGTTTGTTTTATAATTTGCTCTAGATTTACATTTAATTTACTTTGCTTTGTTTTTAGTTTAATTGCTTTCTTTTTATTTAATTTCTTTAATCCCCTGTTTTCTAAGTGATTTTTGGAAAAGATAAATTCTTTGGAAAAGATCTTGACAATTATAACCCTTCTCTGTGGGATTCAACCCCTACTTGCCCTAACTACTCTAGTTAGTTTTTTTGGGGATTATTTTTATGATTGCTGACGACTGGGATTCAACCCCTACTTGCCCTAACTACTCTAGTTAGTTTTTGTGGGGATTATTTTTATGATTGCTGACGACCGATCATAAATTTTGGCGCCGTTGCCGGGGAAGGGAAGTAAGATTAGATCCAAGAATTAATCTGCTTTAAAAAAAAAAATTCCATTTTTTCTTAAAAAAAATGCGATTTAAAAAAAATAAAATTTAGGGTTTGCGTCGATTAAAAAAAAATAAAAAATTATTTTCTACTTTTTATTTTTATTTAAGAACTGTTACTGCTAATTTTTCTTTTTAGTTTTGTTTTTGATTTTTCTAGGAAGTTGCATGCCAAAGACAAGAAGTAGTTGTATAGAAGGTTTAGAATTCAATCCTGAGCCTGAAAGAACACTATTTCGACTGCAGAAGGAGACACAAAGCCGACGACAAGAAAAGAAGTCATCCAATTTAAGTTCTCAACTTAGTTCTCCTAGATCTGCTGCTTCAACATCGTCCGAAGACATGACCGACGCAGAAGCGCCCAAAACTCTGAGAGAGTTAGCTGCACCAAACATCAATGCCCAACGCTTAGCCATTCGTTACCCAAATACAACTGGACACTTTAAGATAAAATCTGGATTTATTCAGATTTTACCCAAATTTCATGGTTTGTCTGGAGAAGATCCTCACCGACATCTGACCGATTTCCAGATCGCCTGTGCATCAACAAGTATTCAAGGTATCCCTGAAGATCAATTCATATTAAGAACCTTTCCGTTCACTCTTATGGATCGTGCAAAAGATTGGTTGTACCTCCTACCCACTGGTTCATAAAGCATCTTGGACGAGCCTTAAGAAGCTGTTCTTGGAAAAGTATTTTCCTGCTCATAAAGCATCAAGCATAAGGAAGGAGATTTGCGGAATTAAGCAACGCCCTGGAGAGACAATGCATGAATATTGGGAACGTTTCAAGACACTTTGTGCGAGCTGCCCCAATCATCAAATCAATGAACAGTTGCTGATCCAGTGCTTCTACGAAGGATTACTACCGTTTGACAGATCTTCTATAGATTCTGCAAATGGAGGAGCTTTCATAGACAAAACTCCCGCCGAAGCTTGGACTTTAGTGGAAAACATGGCTGCAAACACTTAACAATTTGGATCTCGAGAAGATTACTCAAGAGAAAGCCCTATAAGAAGGATCAATGAAGTTTCTACCTATTCCATCTCATTGGAGCAACAACTTCAAGAAACGAATCAGCAAATCGCTATGCTCACTGATTTATTCCATGCGAATTTTTCAAGTGTGTCTAAGGTTTGTGGTATTTGTTCTTAAGGACACTATACTGATAAGTGCCCTACTCTGGAAGACAACAAGCAACAAGTCAATGCTGTGGGAATGCAAAGAGCTTATCAAAGGAAGCCTGAACCTTATTAGAGACCTGAACAACCAAGTCAACAATATGGGAACCAAGGTAACTACCAAGGAAGGCCAATGAATTTCCAAAGACCTAATTTTCAATCTTCACAAGTTGTTTACATCGAGATGCAATAAATCGAGGAAGCTATGGAGATGATGAGGAAACAAATAAGTCAACTGGCTAGTGATATGAGTGATCTCAAGACACAAGGTCAACAAAGGATCCCATCGCAACCAAAGATACCTTCTAGAGAGAATGTCAGCGCTATTAATTTAAGGAGTGGAAAAGAGTTGGAAGAACCCTATCCAACCCATGCCGCACAACAACAAGATGAAGGAGAGCCGAGCTACACCAAAGAAGATTTACAAGTGCCTGTCAAAGAAATCAAGATTGAAGATGAATCCAGTAACAAAGAAGTTGCGCCGAATGCTGTTAAAGAAGGAGAGAATGCCGCAATCAAGCCTAAGGATCAAAAGGATTCCAATTTAATTCCTTTTCAATCAAGATTGAAAAAGTCAAAGATAGAAGATGATGATCAAGAAATTTTGGAGATACTTCGAAAAGTTGAGGTCAACATCCCACTTCTTGATGCCATTCAAGAAATTCCAAATTATGCAAAGTTCCTTAAACAACTTTGTACCAACAAGAAAAGGTTACAAGGTAAGGTAAGCGCTGGAGCTAATGTCTCTGCTGTGCTTCAAAAGAGTTTACCTCCTAAGTGCAAAGATCCAGGTACGTTTTCTATTACTTGTTCTATAGGAAGGAGTATTATAGAGAATGCTATGCTTGATCTAGGTGCTTTTTTAAGTGTGATGCCTTATTTTTTTTACAAATCTTTGAATCTTGGTTCTTTGAAGAATACTGATGTTATTCTGCAATTAGCTGACGGATCTTTGGTTCATCCCAAAGGTGTTTTAGAGAATATCTTAATTAAAGTTGAGCATTTGATTTTTCCCATTGACATATTCATTATGGATATGGAGTATTCGAAAGATCAATGTCCTCTTTTATTAGGAAGACCTTTTATAAAAACTTCTCATACCAAGATTGATGTATTCAATGGTTCATTGACCATGGAATTCGATGGTGAAGTCATCCACCCTAGAATTTCATCTCAAGTGCCTTTGAAATCTAACAACTTTCTTTGTGTTGTAAACTCTAAGTGGGTTAAGAAAGGAGCCATTGAAGATTCTTCATCAACAAAGCCTGATCAAATTTCTAGAGGAAGACAAAGAATTATGGACATTCGACAACGCGACAACGAGCCTTTCCACCAATTTTGGAGGAGATTCAAGAAGTTGTGTGCCGATTGCCCTCATCATGGATTCAAGGAAGGAATTTTAATCCAAATCTTCTACGGAGGATTGGGACTTAAAGATTGAGTTCTTGTTGATTCTTTCAGTGTAAAGCCACTGCATGAGAGAACCCCGGAAAATGCATTCTTTGCGCTAGAGGAATTATCTCGAAGGTCAGAATTTTTAACTTCACATAGAAAGAAGAAGCAAGGGAAGAAGCAAACCAATACATTGAAGGAAACAACTCAAGGCCAATATGATCGAGCTAACCAAGCAAAGATGACCGGCCATAGCCCGGCTAAGCCCGTGCCGCACCAGCTATCTTGCCCGTCTATAGCCCGGCCATCCGAGCCGCATGCCCGGACAGCGCAAGTCAATGCCGCGCCATCCGCGCCTCCTGCCCGGCCAACCACGTCCCATGACCGGCCAACACCAGCCTTGTCCGCGCCAGCCCGTGCACCCAGCCAGGCCACTGCCGAGCCACCTATGTCGCATGCCCGGCCATGCCCGACCAATACCGCAAAGCCGCCCGCGCTTAGCCCGGCCTTGTCCGCTATATCCGCACACCATGACCGGTTAAAGCCGGCCATAACAGCTTTCAGCCGAGCCATCTCCGTGCTACGTCCGGCTATAACCGTGCCATGCCTAGTTTCATCCGCTGCACTTCCGCACCAAGCCAAGTCAGAACCGGCCACAACTGTGCCACCCCAAGTTTTCACCATGCCATCTAATACGAAGCCTGTGATGCCACCTTTCGATTGTGCTGCTTCAAGACTTTCGATCCTTTCGAGACTTGATAAAATTCAAGATCAAATTCTTAATACTCTCAATGAAGGATTTCATACCGAAGGACAACAAAAGGAGATTACAACTACAACTGCAAGATTTCGACAATGGAGCCTACAAATAGAGAAGATTTCTTAAACCTTATCTCCATTTACTTTTTCTTGCAATGCTTTAATTGATTTTTGCTTTGATTGATTGTTATTTTGTCTATATGAGATTCATATCAAGGAAATCTATTGCTACTCTTATTTCTTATAGTTGATATAGGGTTTAAATTTGCATATCATATTATAATGACTGCACTTTAAAGCATATTTCCACATTGAGGACAATGTGTCCTTTAAGTGTGGGGGAGAGAGTCTAATAGAGAGTCTGCATACATAGAAAATTGCATTAAATTTTTCGAAAATTTTGATAAATTTTGAATTTTATGCATGTATTGATTGATTGATTTGCTTATGATTGAAGAATTACTTAGAATTTTTAAGAATGTTTGATTCATTAATTAATTTATAGCATGATATCTTATTTCTTAGATTAGGTATAATTGAAGTCTATGATAAAAGCTTACCATTTATTATTTCTATGATTGCCTATTTCTAGAACTTGTGTTTAATTTTTATTGAAACTACACTTATGAAAGTATGTTATGGATATATCAAGAATAAGTGTGGGGGACTATCTATATAAAAGGGTAGCTTAAAAATCTTTTTCATAAAAAGAAGTGTTTTCAGGCAAGAGGAGAAGAGATATCTTCTGCCATTAAAAAAAAATCCATTGTTGTCACTCTTCTCTTTAAACAGAAGCAGTTAGTAACCTTGGGAAGAGGATAAGAGGCATGGATCGGCAGAAATATTGTCCCTCTAGAGTGCTAGTAGCCTCAAAATAAATTAAAAATAAAGGGAGTTAGTAACCCCTAATCTTGGAACACTTCGAGGTTAGTAACCTCACTTTTCTAAAAAAAAAAAACCGAATTACCCTTTGAAAATCATTATAACCCATGCGAAATTCTTGATCTGTATTCATGATATGCAATCCTTTGAGTAATGGAGATAAAGATGAAGACATAAGCTTATAGGAAGGAGTAGTTATAGGTGTGATGAATGATAAGTGATTAGAACTACTTTGATTATGGTTACTTAAGAATAAGGATGCTTGTTATATCTTGATCCTGTGAATTAGATACTCTTAATATTCTTTGTTATTCTGATTTCATAATTGAATTAATCCTTGATATATGTATGTATTCAAAGTTTTTCAAAAGATTTTAACATAAGATTAACTCATCCTAAATTTCATAATATTTTAAAAGTTAATCTTGATTTTTGTTTGCATAGTTTGTCTGCACTAGTTTGCTAGGGACTAGCAAAGGTTTAGTGTGGGGGAAATTATGATCGAGCCAAAATTATGCCTATTTTATAGCTATTTTTATATGTTTTTTGCCACTTTTATGTGTATTTTTACCCTATTTTACTAGTATTTGTGTTTTTAGGTCATGAAGACAAGAAAAGGGAAAACTTGTTTTTGGAGCTCTTTTGGTGACTTTTTACTCAACTATGGACTTAGCTATTTGGAATGAAGATTTGAAGATGCGAAATTCGTATTTGAAGATTTCTTGAAGATATTTTGAAAATTTGAAGACCATTGAAGAATTCTTTCAAGAAGCAAGAATTGAAGATTTAGAGTTTATTTGCAAAGGATTGAAGCCAAGCCCAGAAGAAACCCGGAAGTTAAGGATTTTTGGATATTTTATATCAGATAATACTCAGCCCATATAAGTACACAATTGGAGTTAAAATCTCAATTGGTGTTCCATATATCCAAAGAAATATTCAAATCCCGCAATTTCCCACAAATTTGCGATTTAATCCCGGTTTCAGCATAGTCTCGGTAGAAAGGCCATAACTTTCTGCTCAGATGTCCGTTTTGAGCCCATGAGTAGCCGTTGAAAAGCTAATTCCGAGATCTACAACTTGTATTTGAAGTTCAAAGCCCAGTTCTGCCATCTTAAAGCCCGAATCTTCCGTTGAAGTTTCTGCAGAAATCTAGAAAATTCCAGAATCCTAATTTGACTTGGATTCTACTCTAGGAAGACTTTTAATCCAACTTGGAGTCCAAGTTAGATCTAGAACCGTCCTAGGTTATTTCCTAAGTCTATGAGGAGTCTAATTTGTCCCCAATATAAAGCCACCACCTGTAATATACTTTCACATACCCTGAGATACTTTCACATAATTTCTTTTCTTCTATTTTTCTAGTTTTTCTTTAGTTCTAGGTTAAGGGTGTCGACACCCCTTCTTCTTGAAGAGGGGTGCGATATCCCTTGTGCTTTCAAGGAGGAGGATTTTGCCTTCAAGTTCTGTAAGTTTTCTTATGCCGCTCATGGATTTTCCCAAATCCATGAGTAGCTAAACCCTTAATACTTCTTTTCCTTGGGAGAATTCAATCTATTGATTATGGTGAGATTTCCATACTTATAATTTAATATTGAATTTTAGATAGTAGTGAGAGTCTCTGTATTATTTTATGATCTTGACCCTTATTAATTTGGATGGCCGCCGATGAGGTAAGTTGATGGATTTATAGCTAGATCAAGCTTAGAATTAACCTCTCAAGTTTGATTGTCTGTAGCAATTGAATGAGAATTACAACCTCCGTTCAAGAGATAAACTTGCCATCGACCGAGAAATCCGTTGATGCTTGGTTCTCATGTGTGAAAAATAATTGTTCTTAGTGTTTTGTTCTTAGGTGGTTTTTAAGCCCCAAAAGGGAAATCAATTGCCGAAGGAATAATAGGGATAATTTAAGCCCCAAAAGGGAAATCTTATCCAATATACATGATAGATTTTATCTAGGCCAGTATTATCGAGGATAAGATATTGAATTCATCTTTTAAATCGAGGATCCATAGTTAAATTGATTGATTCATACCATAGGAAAAGAAGTATGCCTTTTAATTATTGTTTGTTTTATAATTTGCTCTAGATTTAGATTTAATTTACTTTGCTTTGTTTTTAGTTTAATTGCTTTCTTTTTAATTAATTTCTTTAATCCCCTGTTTTCTAAGTGATTTTTGGAAAAGATAAATTCTTTGGAAAAGATCTTCACAATTATAACCCTT
The DNA here is from genome assembly GCA_001974805.1 of Corchorus capsularis. Taxonomy (NCBI): domain Eukaryota; kingdom Viridiplantae; phylum Streptophyta; class Magnoliopsida; order Malvales; family Malvaceae; genus Corchorus; species Corchorus capsularis. The sequence goes on along the minus strand of AWWV01010651.1, from coordinate 10,147 downwards.
CTCTGTGGGATTCGACCCCTACTTGCCCTAACTATTCTAGTTAGTTTTTGTGGGGATTATTTTTATGATTGCTGACGACCGATCAATTACTTCCTTTTTTTTCTATCAAATCTGGGATTCTTTTCTTCTGGAACTCCATGAACTTTTTCCTCAATCTGAACTACATTCACTTGCATCTCGTCATTAGTTTCTTCTTTTGGAACTACATAAGTTGTACCTGTTAAACCCCAATTCTTGGTCATTTGCAAGTAATTTTGCTTGGCAACTTGATTGAATTCCTGCCATTTTCTACTTTGAGTTCTTGGCATATCTCTGTATGGTAGCAATCCCATTTCTTGAGGATCCACATACAATTTTGGAAACCAACGATCTGCATGAGTTTCTAGTGGCTTAAAGAATTTCCTTTCTCTATCTTGAGGAGAACTAACTCTCCCCCAAACATTTCTTTTATGAGGGAAATGCTGCAATGGAACTTTCCTTCCAACAGGTTCTCCCATTTTCACAACTTGCCTTTGGTTATTTTGCACCATTCTAACCTGGCCTTGTTGTACAAACTGAGGTAACATAGCCTTCCCTCTTCCAAAACTTCCTCCAGGATAATATTCACCCGTAAAGTTTCTCCCAGGGTAATTGCTTCCAACATGGACATGCTGAACTGACCTTGGATGAGGCCTAACATGTCTTTCCTTAGGGAATGGCCCTCTTTCTGATATGAATTCTGGCTCAAACCTCTCAGGAAGTTTTCTTTCCTTGAGCATAGGTGATTCTTTTACACCCTTTTGTCTTTGATCTTCTTCTTTCAAGATATCAGCAAAAGTCAACTTATGTTGTTGATTCTGAGCATGCTTCTCTTCTGCCCTTCTTGACGATGTTCCTTGTGTTTCCTTTGGAACAATCATAACATCAACACACTTGCTCAAGATCTCCAGCAACTTTCTTTTTTCTCCACCAAAATTTTCTCAACTATTATTCTCATGAGACTGAGATTTTTCCAAGTCAGAAAGCATAGGAGTCAAAGTGTTTATAGTAACACCAAGTGGAAAATGATTCTGATCAATCATCATAGCCTTATTCCCGTTTTGAAATTGCAACTTTCCAGCCTCAATTGCATCCTGCAAAGTATGACGCAAAGACAAACAATTGTTAGTTGAATGAGACCAATTATAATGCCATTTGCAATATCTTTTATTCTTTATTTCATATTCTACTCGAATCTTGTGGTCTTCTTTTAGGCTAATTTTCTTATCCTTCAATAACATGTGAAAGAGTTGTTCACTCTTTGTAATGTCAAAGGAAAATTGATTATTAACTTTATCAAATTTTCCAACTAACTTCTTAACACTCTCGTTCTGAGATGCTTTACTCAATGTTGCACATACATGAGGTTTATAACTTTGGAACATTTATATCAATGTCATCGTCAGAGTAATAATCTAAACCAACATTCACTTCATTTTGAGCATAATAAGTTGCTCTTGGAACTCTTCTTTTACCATCATCTTCTTCTAAGAGTCTTTCATACTTAGACACACATGATGCTAAATGAGCCAAATCTACAATCTCTCTGTCTTCAAACTTTTTCCTAAGTTCTAATACTAAACCATTTCTAGCTATGCTCACATGTTCTCTTTCTGGTAATTGCCCCAGAAGTATAGACTTAATTTGCCTATATCGAGCAATAAAGTCTTCTACCTTTACATTAGATTATGCTTCACTTTGGCCAAGTCTGCCATATTGACTTTAGGTTATGTCCTATAAAATTGAGCATGAAATGCAGTATCCATTTAATGCCAATTTAGGATAGAATTTGCTGGTAAATTAATGTACTAGTTAAATGCCACACCAATAAGAGTATTACCAAACATTGTAAGTTTGACATAATCACTCAGATCTCCACATCTGATGCTAAATCTACCGAAATGCTCTAAAGTAGATTGTCCATCTTCACTAGAAAATAGTGAAAAATCAGGAACTTTAGACCCTATAGGGAAAGGGTTACATTGATCTATCCAATCCGGATATGGTTTGCTATAAACTGGTTTCTGTCCTCCTCTTCCTACAGGCACTAACTGTTCTTGTAGAATTCCTAGTACTTGATCTCTCAGCAAGTTTTGAAGATCATTATCCCTTTTAATAGGATTTTGAAGTTTTCATGATTATTTAAACCAAAACCTTCATTTCTAGGTTGAATTTGCCCCCATGCTTCTGCAGCATTTCTATTTTGATGAAAATGACCATTTAAAGGTGTTCTGACATTATCAACAAATTCTTCTATTGGCTTGACTCGGTTAGGAATAACTCTATCCATTTGAGCCATAACATTATGGTCTGGACTTAGTCTTCCAGATTTCCCATTATCATTATACATGACATTTCTTACCAATGGATTAGAACAATAACCATTTTCTTTGATAATTATACCAGGACGAGGTCTAATGTTGCTAACTCTAGTCACATGATTTTGTGATCCTCCATGACAGAATTTGACACTTTAGGACCTTCTGGTATTACACCAGCGTTTTGAGTTGTCATTGATATAACATGTTTTGATAAGTTGTTTTGATAAGTTATTAATTGCATCAGATAAAATGACATGATTTTGCCCATTTTGTTCAAACATTGCATGTTGTGATTGCACAAGTAAATTTACCTATTCAGCATTCTTGTCAGTAATCATTTGAGTTTTCTGAACCTGAGTAATAAGTTCCATCATCGCTTTTAACAGCATAGCAGGAGTACTCCATCTTCATGAGTCGATCTTTCATCAACTCTAACAGTTTCATTAACAATGATATTATAACGGACAATTGGATGGGTTCGGGTATTTTCGGGTTCGGGCTATGTTGGGTTCGGGTATTTTTGGGTTCGATCTCGGGTTGGGCTCAGGTCGGGTTCGGGTTCGGATTCGATTTCTATTCGATATTCAGAGTCCGATCTGGATCCGGCTCATCATGGTTTAAGTGCAAGCTCTTTTTAAAGATTTTTTAAAAAAAAAAAATCACCGACCCTTATTAAGTGGCATGCACGATGCAACATTTAAATTAACTGAATTAAATGTAAAATACATATACTTTAACAATAATTTAAATTAATTAATAATTATTAATCCTAAATTATTGCAAATTAAAGCAAATTAACCATTAAATTAAACAAATCATTAAAATTAAAACCTTAAATTAAACAAATTAAAAGATGATATACTCTTAATTGAACCACTAAAGAACTTTGGGGACTGAACTAAACTAAAATAACGAACTAAATTGATGCGGATGAGTTAGGCATATCATTTATGGATCGTATGGACCGTCAGAAGTCCGTTCGAAAGGGCGTGTAACGTTTTGGATTTTGGGCCTGAAGTTCCTGGTGGTGGGTCAACTTAAACGGGGCATAACTTTCAAACCGTAAGTCGGTTTGACAATTATAATACCTTTTCGGAAAGGGTTTCCAGTCTACTACAACATGGTAAGCAGCTAAAGCGGTTCCCCATTTCGTTTAGGGCCTAAAAAGCCCATTACAGTTTTTTGTCGCGACTTTTAGTTTTTATCGATTTTGTTATTTTGGCCCCTTTGGACTGTTTTTGGGCTTTCTTATTTTTATTTAATTTTCGTTATTTCCTGATACTATTTAAAGGTTGTAAACCCTAAATTTGAGGTTAATCAATCATTCTAATAATTTTATCAAATTTATCTTCTCTGAGTTTTCTCTGAGTTTATTGTGTGTTTCTGGATTGAACACGTTTCGCTGGGTCAGATTGGCATCAGAGCAAGGATGACATCTGGTAGTGGTAGTGAAGCTGGTCTTCCCAAACCAATGGATGATGCGCTGCGAGCATTGGAGCAGCGTTGGGATCAACGTTTTCAGGAACAAGACAGTAGACAGCGGCGTTTTGAGACTACTTTGGAAACGATTTTGGAGCATTTGGATACCCTGGGTATCGACACCAATAATAGTCGAAACAATAGAGAGCCAAGGGTAGAAGCAGCTCTTGGTGAACCTGTTAATCGTCAAAGGCAGAGGGTTGAAGATCGCGTAGCAGTTAATCGCACAGAAAATCGCGCAGTAGCTGTAGTTGATGATGATTCAGAAAAGGAAGAACTGTAACCAAATCAGGTCGTCAGATATCAACCTCAATAGAATCATGGCAGAAGGTATGATGATGATAGGGAAAATAGCGATTTTCGCTTGAAAGTCGATATTCCTAGTTTTAATGGGTGTTTGGGAATCGAAGAATTTATGGATTGGATTGCGGAAGTAGATAGATTCTTTGATTATCTTGATACTCCAGCAGAGAAAAGAGTGAAGCTTGTGGCATGTCGCCTGAAAGGTGGAGCATCTGCTTGGTGGGATCGATTGCAGTCCCGTAGGGTACGAGAAGGGAAAAATCCTGTTCGTACTTGGTATAGGATGAAATTCCTATTGCAGCAAGAATTCCTTCCTCCAGATTATGAGCAGATTTTATTCTAGACATATCAAAACTTGAAGCAGGGTGCTAAGTCTATTCATGAGTACACTGCAGATTTCATGAGGTTGTGTCAATGGAATAATTTGCTTGAATCGGAAGGGCAGCATGTTTCCAGATTTTTAGAGGGTTTGAGGCCAACTATCAGAGATAGAATTGGAGTGCATGTGGTTCGAACTCTATCTGAGGCGAAGAATCTGGCATTAAAAGTAGAGCTTATGCAGCAAGAACGCAGTAGGCGGAATTATGACAATTATCGAGCTGCTGAATCTGATGATAAGGATAAAAAGGAGCTTACTGATCGAAGGTTCAATAATAATAACAGGTAGAATTATAGAGAGGAGAAGGCTGTGGGAAAACATGTTGTGGCTGAAGGAGGAGATAATAAGAAAGGGGACAATAATCCTTACGCCAAGTTTCGTGGTGTAACCTGTTACAGGTGTAACCAGCAAGGGCATCGATCTAATGAGTGCCCATCGAGGAAGACAATAGCCGTTGTTGACAAGGAAGCTGATGATGATTATAAACCTTGTTACGCAGATGAGGACGATGAGGAAGATGATTATGATGAGGATGATAAGCAAATCTATGTAGTTCGGAGAATCATGCTAACTCCGAAGAGTGAAACTCAAACACAACGCCATCAACTGTTTAAGACTCGGTGTACTATCAATGGTAAGGTGTTTTGTTTAATTATTGATGGTGGAAGTTATGAGAATATCATCAGTAAAGAAGCAGTGCGGAAGTTGAATTTACCTGTTGAGAAACATCCCACACCTTATTCTTTGGGATGGATTAAATTAGAATTTGGGCAATTGGATGTGATCGGTTGTTTAACAATCATAAAAATAATCCCTACTAAAACTAACTAAAGCAGATAGAGTAAGCAGGGGTCGATCCCACAGAGAACGGTGAAGAACTTTAATCCCAAGAACAAATCTTTTCCAAAAAAATTAATTTTAAGACAAAAAACAGAAAATAGGGTAAAGATGTGGGTAAAGTAAACAGTGATAATTCTAATCCCCTAAAAACAATTAAACTAAAAACAAAGCAAAGTAAATTAAATCTAAATCTAAGGCAATTTATAAAGAAAACAATAATTAAAAGGCATACTTCTTCTCCAATGGTATGATTCAATCAGATTAACTATGGATCCTTGATTTAAAAGGTGAATTTAGTGTCTTATTCTTGATAATAACTGGTCTAGAGAAACTCTAACATGTATATTAGATAAGAGGCCGGTCAAAGATGCAGTTATCCATTTTATTCTTTCAGCAATCAATTTTTTTTTCAGGGTCTCAAGATTGCTTGAGAACAAAGCATTAAGAATAATTAATTTTACACACATGTCTACAAGTAGAACCATACGATGAGCAATTTCTCGGCCACCGATACACAAACTCCCATTAGACAGCGGTCAAACAAACCTAATTTGCTACAATAAATCAAACTCGGAGGTCAAGCCTTATTTGATTAGTGGTAGATCTATCCAATTACGTCATTAGTGGCCACATAAATCAATAAAATTCAAGATCATAAAATAAAACAGGGTTTTGCCTACTATCTATCAAAAACATAACACTAAATTATAAGTATAGAAATTTCACAATAATCAATTGATTGAATTCACCAAAGGAAAAGAAGTATTAAGGATTTAGCTACTCATGGATTTGGGAAAATCCATGAGAGGTATAAGAATACTTACAAACTAGAAGGGACGATTCTTCCTCCTTGAAACCCTAGGGATATCGCACCTCTCTATTGTAAAGAGAGGGTGTCGACACACCTACCTAAAAACTAGAAAAAAAAGAGAAATTATGAAGGTATGTGAAAAGTATGTGGGTATGTGGTTTGTGTTACAGGAGGTGGCTATTTATAGTGGAGTAATTAGACTCCTAATAGACTTAGGAAGTAGTCTAGGACGGTTCTAGGTCTAACTTGGAGTCCAAGTTGGATTAAAAGTCTTCCTAGAGTAGAATCCAAGTCAAATTAGGATCCTGAAATTTCCTGGATTTCTGTAGAAAATTAGACGGAAAATTCGGACTTGAAGATGGCAGATCTGGGCTTTGTACTTCAAAGAAAAGTTGTAGATCTCGGAATTAGCTTTCCAACGGCTACTCATGAGCTTACAACGGACATTTGAGCAGAAAGTTATGGTTTTTTTACCGAGACTGCGCTGATTCCTACTCCAAATAGGACTAGTTACGGGAAATTACGGGATTTGGATATTTCCTTGGATATATGGGACACCAATTGGGATTTTAACTCCAATTGTGGACTTATATGGGCTGAGTATTATCCCATATAAAATATCCAAAAATACTTAACTTCCGGGCTTCATCTGAGCTTAGCTTCAATCCTTTGCAAATAAGCTCCAAATCTTCAATTCTTGCTTCTTGAAATAATTCTTCAATAGTCTTCAAATCTTCAAAATATCTTCAAATACGAACTTCGAATCTTCAAATCTTCATTCCAAATAGCTAAGTCTATATTTGAATAAAAAGTCACCAAAATAGCTCCAAAAAGAGTGAAAAACAATAAGTTTTCACTTTTCTTCTCTTCAAGACCTAAAAACACAAATAATAGTAAAATATGATTAAAATACACATAAAAATAGCAAAAATCATAGGAAAATAGCTATAAAAATAGGGTTAATTTGAGCTCGATCAGGATGTAACTGAGTGCTGTAAAGTTCCTTTCTCTATAGGCAAGTATAAGGATGAAGTTTACTGCGATGTGGTTGATATGGATGTTTGCCAATTCTTGCTTGGAAGACCTTGGTAGTATGATCTTGATGTTTTGCATTCAGGCAGGAGTAACCAATATCGGTTCGAAAAAGATGGTGAAAAATTTCTCTTGTTGCCTATGCAAAAGAGTGATAAATCAAAGGAGCAGAAAACCTTCCTATCTGTGGCTAAGGATTTCGGTTCAGAGATGAAGGAATCTAATGAACTGTATGCCTTGGTGATGAAGCAGCAAGTTGAGTTGCAAGTGGAGGAGCACCCAGATTTGGTGCAACCATTATTGTTGGAATTCAAGGATATTATTCCAGATGATATTCCTGATGGGTTACCTCCTATGCGAGATATTCAGCATCATATTGATCTTATCCCTGGGGCGAGGTTGCCAAATATGCCTCATTACAGAATGAACCCAAAGGAGAGTGAGATACTGAAAGAGAAAGTAGAGGAATTGCTGAAAAAGGGTCTGATTCGTGAGAGCATGAGTCCTTGTGCTGTACCTGCATTGTTAACGCCCAAGAAAGATGGAAGCTGGAGAACATGTGTAGACAGCAGGGCTATCAATTAGATCACAGTGGGTTATAAATTCCCAATACCTAGGCTGGATGATATGTTGGATAGACTTAGTGGTTCTGCTTGGTTTTCAAAGCTGGATTTGAAGAATGGGTATCATCAGATTCGAATTAGGCCAGGTGATGAGTGGAAAACAGCATTTAAGATGAAAGAGGGGTTGTTTGAGTGGCTGGTCATGCCATTTGGGTTATCCAATGCTCCTAGCACCTTCATGAGGCTGATGAATCAGGTAATGAAACCTTTTCTTGGACAGTTTGTTGTGGTGTATTTTGATGACATATTGATTTATAGTAATTCTGAGGAAGAATATTTGGCGCACTTAAGACAAGTGTTAGAAGTTTTGCAGCAGAATAAGTTGTATGTCAACCTGAAGAAGTGTAACTTCTTAACGCGTCAGCTATTATTTTTGGGATTTGTGGTTTCTTCTGATGGTGTGCAGGTTGATGAATCTAAGATTCAGGCAATTAAGGATTGGCCTGAACCAAAAAATGTGTCTGAGCTGTGAAGTTTTCATGGCTTGGCCACCTTCTATAGGAGGTTCATTCTGAATTTTAGTACTGTTGCAGCCCCAATGACCGAGTGTCTGAAGAAAGGGAAGTTTGAATGGGGTAAAGATGCTGCAAACAGTTTTGTTGCTTTGAAAGAAAAATTGTATTGCTCCAGTTCTTGCACTTCCTGATTTTGATAAGGTTTTTGAAGTGGATTGTGATGCTAGTGGGGTTAGCATAGGTGCTGTTTTATCACAAGAGAATAGGCCAGTAGCGTTTTTCATTGAGAAACTGATCGAGCTCAAATTATGCATATTTTTATAGCTATTTCTATATACTTTTTGCTATTTTTATATGTGTTTTTACCCTGTTTTGTAAGTATTTGTGTTTTTAGGTCCTGAAGACAAGAAAAGTGAAAACTTATTGTTTTTCACTCTTTTTGGAGCTATTTTGGAGACTTTTTACTCAACTATGGATTTAGCCATTTGGAATGAAGATTTGAAGATTCGAAGTTCGTGATTGAAGATATTTTGAAGAATTGAAGAATTAATTCAAGAAGCAAAATTGAAGATTTGGAGCTTAATTTATTAAGGATTGAAGACAAGCCCAGATGAAGCCCTGAAGTTGAGGATTTTTGGATTATTTATATGAGAATATACTCAGCCCATATAAACCTATAATTGGAGTTAAAATCCCAATTTGTAGGCCCCATATCCAAAAGAATATCCAAATCCCGCATTAATCCCGTAGATTTGCGATATTAGCCCGGTTTCAGCGCAGTCTTCGTAGAAAGGCCATAACTTTCTGCTCAGATGTCCGTTTCAAGCCCATGAGTAGCCGTTGGAAAGCTAACTCCGAGCTCTACAACTTTCTTTTGAAGTGCAAAGCCCAGATCTGCCATCTTCAAGCCCGAAACTGAAGTCGAAGTTCCTGCCCAATTCCAGGAAATTTCCAGGAAATTCTAGAAGTCCTCTTTTGACTTGGAGACTACTCTAGGATGACACCTAATCCTACTTGGACACCAAGAAGAGCCTAAACCGTCCTACCCTATTCCTCCACTATAAATAGCCACCTCCTGTATCACAAATCACATACTTTTACACTCACACAACTTCACAATCCACAAATTTTAGATTATTCTCTTCTTCTACCTTTCTTTAGTTTTTAGGTTTTTCTCTAGTTTTAGAAGGGGAGAAGTCGACACCCTCTCTAGCAATAGAGGGAGTCGACGTCCCTAGGGTTTCAAAGGGGAGATTCCGCCTCTCCCAGTCCTGTAAGTATTCTTATGCCTCTCATGGATTTTCCTAAATCCATGAGTAGCTAAATCCTTAATACTTCTGATCCTTTGGTGAATTCAATCAATTAATTATGGTGAGATTTCTATACTTATAATTTTGTGTTAAGTTCTTGATGATAGTAGTCAAAACCCTAGAATAATTTTATGATTCTGAATCTTATCTGAATTATGTGGCCACTAAGGATGTAAGAGGAAGATCTATGGCTAGATCATACTTAGAATTAATCACTCAAGTTTGATTGTATGTAGCAAATTAGGTTTGTTTAATCGCTGCTTAATGGGTATTTGTCTACCGGAGGGCGAGAAATTTCTCTTCGTATGGTTCTATTCGTAGGCATGTGTGTAAAATTAATTGTTCTTAATGCTTTGTTCTCAAGTGATCTTTAAGCCCTAAGAAAGTAATCGATCGCTGAAGGAATAATAGGGATAACTGCAGCTCTAATCGGCCTCTTATCTAATATACATGTTGGGAAACCTATATCGAGTTGTCAGTCAAGAATAAGATGCGAAATTCACCTTTTAATCTAGGATCCATAGTTAATATGATTGAAGGATACCACTGGTGAAGAAGTATGCTTTTTAATTATCG
>AWWV01010650.1:0-10191 GCA_001974805.1 Corchorus capsularis | reverse complement strand
CCGATTTTTCCGATTTTTCTAAAAAAAAATTTAATATTTTTCCGTTTTTAAAATTAGGGTTTCCGATTTTTCTTTAAAAAAATTAATTTTTCTTTTTCCGTTTTCCTTTTTAAAATAAAAAAAAATATTTTTATTTTCTGTTTCTGCTTTTAATTTTTATTTAAGAACTGTTACTGCTAATTTTTCTCTTTAGTTTTGTTTGATTTTTCTAGGAAACTGCATGCCAAAGACAAGAAGTAATAGTACTGAAGGTTTAGAATTCAATCCTGAACCTGAAAGAACGCTATTTCAGAAGAAGAAGACACAAAGCCGATTACAAGAAGAGGAGACATCCGATTCGAGTTCTCAACCAAGTTCACCTAGATCTGCTGTTTCAACATCGTCAGAAGATATGGCTGAAGAAGAACAACCCAAAACTCTGAGAGTGTTAGCTGCACCAAACGTCAACACCAAACGCTTAGCCATCCAATATCCAAATACAACTGAAAACTTTGAAATTAAATCTGGATTTATTCAGATTTTACCCAAATTTCACGGTTTGCCTGGAGAAGATCCTCACCGACATCTTACTGATTTCCAGATTGCCTGCGCATCTACAAGTATTCAAGGTATTCCTGAAGATCAATTCATGTTAAGAACTTTTCCGTTCACTCTTATGGACCGAGCAAAAGATTGGTTGTACCTTTTACCCACTGGTTCAATCACATCTTGGACGAGCCTTAAGAAGCTGTTCTTGGAAAAGTACTTTCCTGCACATAAAGCATCGAGTATAAGGAAGGAGATTTGCGGAATTAAGCAACGCCATGGAGAAACAATGCATGAATATTGGGAACGTTTCAAAACACTTTGTGAGAGCTGCCCCAATCACCAAATCAATGAACAGTTGCTGATCCAGTACTTCTACGAAGGATTACTACCGTTTGACAGATCTTCCATCGATTCTGCAAGTGGAGGAGCCTTCATCGACAAAACTCCTGCCGAAGCTTGGACTTTAGTGGAAAATATGGCTGTAAACACTCAACAATTTGGATCTCGAGAAGACTTTTCAAGAGAAGGCCCTATAAGAAGAATTAATGAAGTTTCTACCTACTCCACCTCATTGGAGCAACAACTTCAAGAAACGAATCAGCAAATCGCTTTGCTCACTGATTTGTTCCATGCGAATTTGTCAAGTGTGCCAAGGGTTTGTGCGACTTTGGAAGACAACAAGCAAGGAATCAATGCCGTGGGATTACAAGGAGCTTATCAAAGGAAGCCTGAACCTTATTGGAGACCTGATCAACCGAGTCAGCAATATGGGAACCAAGGTAACTACCAAGGAAGGCCGAATTTTACAAGACCTAATTTTCAAACTTCACAAGCCATTGAGTTACAACAAATCAAGGAAGCTATGGAGATGATGAGAAAGCAAATAAGTCAATTAGCTAGTGATTTGAGTGATCTCAAGACACAAGGTCAACAAAGGATGCCATCACAACCAAAGGTACCTCCTAGAGAGAATGTCAGTGCAATTTCTCTAAGGAGTGGAAAAGAGTTACAAAACCCTTATCCAAACCATGCCGCACATCAACAAGCTAAAGGAGAGCCGAACTACACCAAAGAAGATTTACAACTGCCTGCCGAAATCAAGATTGAAAATGAACCCAAAAACAAAGAAGCTGCGCCAATTGAAGATTCAAACAAGGATGATGCCGTAATTCAACCCAAAGGAAAAGGTGTGTGCGATTTCAACAAGCTCAAAACCGATTCCAACCTAATTCCTTTTCAATCAAGATTGAAGAAGTCAAAGAAAGAAGATGATGATCAAGATATTTTGGAGATATTTCGAAAAGTTGAGGTCAACATCCCACTTCTTGATGCCATTCAACAGATTCTGAATTATGCAAAGTTCCTCAAGCAACTTTGTACCAACAAGAAGAAATTACAAGGTAAAGTAAGCGCTGGAGCTAATGTCTCTGCCGTGCTTCAAAAGAGTTTACCTCCTAAGTACAAAGATCCAGGTACGTTTTCTATTACTTGTTCTATAGGAAGAAGTAATATAGAGAATGCAATGCTTGATCTTGGTGCTTCTTTAAGCGTAATGCCTTATTCTTTCTACAAATCGTTAAATCTTGGTCCACTGAAGAATACTGATGTTATTCTGCAATTAGCTGACGGATCTTTGGTTTATCCCAAAGGTGTTTTAGAAAATATTTTAATTAAAGTTGAACATCTGACTTTTCCAATCGACATATTCATCATGGATATGGAGTATTCGAAAGATCAATGTCCTCTTTTATTAGGAAGACCTTTCCTAAAGACTTCTCATACCAAGATTGATGTATTTAATGGTTCATTGACCATGGAATTTGATGGTGAAGTCATCCACCCTAGAATTTCATCTCAAGTGTCGTTAAAATCTAACAATTTAGTTTATGTTATAAGTTCTAAGTTTGTTAAGAAAGGAGCCATTGAAGATTCTTCATCAACAAAGCCTGATCAGATTTCCAAAGGAAGACAAAGGATAATGGACATTCGACAACACTACAACGAGACTTTCCACCAATTTTGGAGGAGATTCCAGAAGCTTTGTGCCGATTGTCCTGATCATGGATTCAAGGAAGGAATTTTAATCCAATTCTTTTATGGAGGATTGGGACTTAAAGATCGAGTTCTTGTTGATTCTTTCAGTATTAAACCACTGCATGAAAGAACCCCGGAGAATGCATTCTATGCCCTTGAAGAATTATCTCGGAGGACAAATTATTTAACCTCCCATGTGAAGAAAGATCGAGCAAACGAATCCAAGAAGGAGCCAGAAGTCAACAAAGAAGTTCAACCGCCCCTGAAGATCGACCAACCAAGCAATTCAACTAAGAAGCAAGATATAGACCTTGAACATCGAGCTAAAGTTGCAAGCATTCTTCAACGTAAAATTGGAGAATTTTCCCCAATTTTGGCAAAGGTTTAAGAAGCTATGTGCTGCTTACCCTCATCATGGTTATGATCAAAGAAGATTGGTTCAAATCTTTTACCAAGGATTAAGAGCTTCTAACAGATTGTCTGTCGACACTCTTGTCTATATTCCCCTGTTCGATCACAGGACTGCTGACATATCAGAGATAATGGAGAATTTTGCCCAGATGATAACCAATACATCGAAGGAAGCTGCTCAATGACTCAGCCCGGTTAAGCCCGTGCCGCATAAGCCAGTATGCCCGGCTGCAGCCCGGCCATCGACACCACATGGCCGGCCAACACCGGCCAAGACACCCCAAGCTTGTGCGACATCGAGCCTTGCGGCGCCTAGCCCGGCCACAGCCCGGCCACCCGAGCCACCTGTCCGGACGCCACCAGCCCTTGCCGTGCCGCTTGCCCGGTCCTACCAAGCCACAGCCGCGCCACTTGCACCGCCTGCCCAGCCATGTCCGACCCTGTCCGCTCAAACCGCGCCATGGCCCGTGCCAGCCGCTATGCCGCCCAAGCCTATACCGGCCTTGTCCGCCCTTTTCGCCAATCCGCCCATGCCATGCCATGTCCGCACCAGCCGCGCCACCTGCCCGGTTTGTACCGGCCATGCAAGCTTCCTATCGAGATGTCACCGTGCCATGCCCGGCCATGTCCGCGCGCCTTACCGAGCCACCACGAGCCTATGCCGCGCCATGCCGAGTTACAACTATGCCATCGCCTAATGCTTTGATCTTTTCAAGTCTTGATAAAATTCAACTTGAAACTATCAAAATCATTGAAGAAAGTAGAATTATCGAGGACCTGTTGAAGGATTACACTCAAAATTCCTTCACCCTTGAAGAATAACCTTCTTTAAGGCAGTCTAGCCAAAGACCTTAAAGAAAGGCGCTTATTGGGAGGCAACCCAATATTATTTTTACTAACCCATAATATTTTTCTTTGTTTTATTTTTCTTTTCTTTTTTAGGATTTTCCATACCAAAGGAGAAAAAGAAGTTTTTCATCGATATGAAGATATCCAATTGGAGCTTATGCTTGGAGAATAGAGAAGATTTCTTTAACCCTATCTTTTTCTTGCAATGCTTTAATTGAATTCTTTGATATGCGATACATATAGATATAGATATAAGTTAATTAGGATTTAAAAGATGCATACATATTTTTGCTTTGATTTGCCACGCTTGTTCATACATTGAGGACAATGTATCTTTTAAGTGTGAGGGAGTGAGTCTATATGCATAAAATTGATAAAATTGGAATAATTTTTTCGAAAATTTTGACAAAATTTTGATTTTATATGCTTATATTGATCGATTGAATTGATTTTTGATTGATGATATCTTAGAATTCTTAAGAATGATTGATTCATTGATTTATCTATAGCATGATATCTTATTTCTTAGATTAGGTATAATTGAAGTCTGTGATAATTGCTTATTATGAATTATTTCTATGATTGCCTATTTTTAGAACTCATGTTTAATTTTTATTGAAACTACACTTATGAGAGTATTTTATGAATATGTCAAAAATAAGTGTGGGGGACTATCTATATTAGAAGGGTAGTTTAAAAAATATCTTTTTCATAAAAAGAGTGTTTTTCATGTAAGAGGAGAAGAGATATCTTTTGCCTTTAAAATTTAAAAAATATATCCATTGTTGTCACTCTTCTCTTTAAACAAAAGGAGTTAGTAACCCTTGGGAAGAGGATAAGAGGCATGGATCGGCAAAAGTATTGTCCCTCTAGAGTGCTAGTAGCCTCACAAAAATAAATAAAGGGCGTTAGTAACCCCTAAGCATGAACACTTTGAGGTTAGTAACCTCACTTTTCTAAAATAATTACCCTTTGAAAACTATTATAACCCATGCGAAATCTTTGATTTGTATTCATGATATGCAATTGTTTGAGTAGTGGAGATAAAGATGAGGGCATAAGCTTATAGAAAGAAGTAGTTATAGTTGTGATAAATGATGAGTGATTAGAGCTACTTTGACTATGGTTACTTAAGAATGAGGATGATTGCTATATCTTGATCTATTGAATTGGATACTCTTAATATTCTATGATGTTCTGATTTCATAAATTGAATTGATCCTTGATATATGTATATGATTCAAAGTTTTTCAAAAGATTTGAACAAAGATTCACTATCTTAAATCTTAATTTTTGTTTGTCTGCACTAGTTTGCTAGGGACTAGCAAAGATTTAGTGTGGGGGAAATTATGATCGAGCTCAAATTATGCATATTTTTATAGCTATTTTTATATACTTTTTGCTATTTTTATATGTGTTTTTACCCTGTTTTGTTAGTATTTGTGTTTTTAGGTCCTGAAGACAAGAAAAGTGAAAACTTATTGTTTTTTACTCTTTTTGGAGCTATTTTGGAGACTTTTTACTCAACTATGGATTTAGCCATTTGGAATGAAGATTTGAAGATTCGAAGTTCGTGATTGAAGATATTTTGAAGAATTGAAGAATTAATTCAAGAAGCAAAATTGAAGATTTGGAACTTAATTTATTAAGGATTGAAGACAAGCCCAGATGAAGCCCTGAAGTTGAGGATTTTTGGATTATTTATATGGGAATATACTCAGCCCATATAAACCTATAATTGGAGTTAAGATCCCAATTTGTAGGCCCCATATCCAAAAGAATATCCAAATCCCGCATTAATCCCGTAGATTTGCGATATTAGCCCGGTTTCAGCGCAGTCTTCGTAGAAAGGCCATAACTTTCTGCTCAGATGTCCGTTTTAAGCCCATGAGTAGCCGTTGGAAAGCTAACTCCGAGCTCTACAACCTTCTTTTGAAGTGCAAAGCCCAGATCTGCCATCTTCAAGCCCGAAACTGAAGTCGAAGTTCCTGCCCAATTCCAGGAAATTTCCAGGAAATTCTAGAAGTCCTCTTTTGACTTGGAGACTACTCTAGGATGACACCTAATCCTACTTGGAGACCAAGAAGAGCCTAAACCGTCCTACCCTATTCCTCCACTATAAATAGCCACCTCCTGTATCACAAATCACATACTTTTACACATCAAAGATTTAGTTTATTCTCTTTTTCTACCTTTCTTTAGTTTTTAGGTTTTTCTCTAGTTTTAGAAGGGGAGAAGTCGACACTCTCTCTAGCAATAGAGGGGTGCGACGTCCCTAGGGTTTCAAAGGGGAGATTCCGCCTCTCCCAGTCCTGTAAGTATTCTTATGCCTCTCATGGATTTTCCTAAATCCATGAGTAGCTAAATCCTTAATACTTCTGATCCTTTGGTGAATTCAATCAATTAATTATGGTGAGATTTCTATACTTATAATTTTGTGTTAAGTTCTTGATGATAGTAGTCAAAACCCTAGAATAATTTTATGATTCTGAATCTTATCTGAATTATGTGGCCACTAAGGATGTAAGAGGAAGATCTATGGCTAGATCATACTTAGAATTAATCACTCAAGTTTGATTGTATGTAGCAAATTAGGTTTGTTTAATCGCTGCTTAATGGGTATTTGTCTACCGGAGGGCGAGAAAATTTCTCTTCGTATGGTTCTATTCGTAGGCTTGTGTGTAAAATTAACTGTTCTTAATGCTTTGTTCTCAAGTGATCTTTAAGCCCTAAGAAAGTAATCGATCGCTGAAGGAATAATAGGGATAACTGCAGCTCTAATCGGCCTCTTATCTAATATACATGTTGGGAAACCTATATCAGTTGTCAGTCAAGAATAAGATGCGAAATTCACCTTTTAAATCTAGGATCCATAGTTAATTTGATTGAAGGATACCACTGGTGAAGAAGTATGCTTTTTAATCTTTGTTTGCTTTATTAATCTGCTTTATTAATTTGCTTTATAATCTGCTTTAGATTTAGATTTAGATTTAGATTTAGATTTGCTTTGCTTTATTTTTAGTTTAATTGTTTTCTTTATAATTGATTTATTCAATCCCCTGTTTTCTAATCGATTTTTGGAAAAGATCTTTCTAACTTTTGATTGTTCATCACATAAACCTTCTCTGTGGGATTCGACCCCTACTTGCCCTAGCTATTCTAGTTAGTTATTTGTGGGGATTATTTTTATGGTCATAGACGACACGATCAGAAGCTGAGTGATTCTAGAAGGAAATGGAGTACTTATGATAAAGAATTTTATTCTGTTGTAAGGCCTCTGAAAACGTGGGAACACTATCTGGTTGGAAAGGAGTTTGTGCTTTACTCTGATCATGAGGCTTTGAAGTATTTGAATAGTCAGAAGCGGATTAGTAGTGATATGCATGCCAGGTGGTGCCACTTTCTGCAGAAATTTCCATTCAGATTGCAGCATAAATCTGGAGTTCAGAACAAAGTGGCTGATGCTTTGAGTAGGAGAGTGACTTTGCTAACTACCTTGAGCAGTTCTATTCTAGGTTTTGAGCAGTTGAAAGGGGAATACGAAGCTGATGAAGATTTTTCTGAGATTTGGAGCAAGGTTTCGAACAAGCAACCTTCAAGTGATTTCTGTTTACTTGATGGTTATTTGATGCATGAAAATCAACTTTGTATACCTCGAACTTCTTTGAGAGAACAAATTATTCATGATTTGCATGCTGGTGGTTTAGCTGGTCATATGGGTCATGATAAGACTTTGGAGGCTATGAAAGAGAGGTTTTATTGGCCTCATCTTAGATTTGTTGAGAAGTGCTTTACTTGTCAGACATCGAAGGGTCAATCTAAGAATACTGGTTTGTATATGCCGCTGCCAGTGCCAGAAAATATTTTGGAGGATCTGTCCATGGATTTTGTGTTGGGACTTCCTCGTACTCAGAGAGGAGTTAATTCTGTTTTTGTAGTTGTTGACAGGTTTTCGAAAATGGCACATTTTATTCCTTGTAAGAAGACTTCAGATGCAGTTGCGATAACAAGATTGTTCTTCAAAGAGGTAGTTCGTTTACATGGGGTGCCTAAGACCATTACTTCTGATAGGGAACAGTAAGTTTCTTAGTCATTTTTGGCGTACTTTGTGGAAGATATTTGTTTCATCTTTGAATTTCAGTAGTACAGCCCATCCCCAGACAGATGGTCAGACTGAAGCTGTTAACAGGACTTTGGGTAACTTGGTTCGTTGTCTTTGTGGTGAGAAGCCGAAACAGTGGGATATTGCTCTTCCACAAGCTGAGTTTGCCTACAACAATGCGGTTCATAGTGCTACTGATAAAACCCCATTTTCTGTTGTGTATACTAAGGCACCATCACATACGCTGGACTTGGTGAAGCTGCCAAAGGGCAATGGATTGAATGTGTCTGTAAAGCATCTGGCTGAACAGGTTGTTGAGGTGCAGCAAGCAGTCAAGCAGAAACTTGAAACTGCAAACCAGAAGTATAAACAGGCTGCTGACAAACATAGACGCCATGAGACCTTTGAAGTGGGTGATCAGGTTATGGTGTTTTTGCGCAAGGAGCGGTTACCAGTGGGCACCTAAAGTAAGCTTAAACCGAAGAAGTATGGTCCTTATTCTATCCTTCAGAAGATTAATGATAATGCTTATGTTGTTGATCTTCTTGATAATATGGGCATCTCCAAAACATTTAATGTGTCTGATTTGTCTAAGTTTCATGATTCTTCTGTGCCTTTATATCCAAACTCGAGGACGAGTTTTTCTCAAGTGGAGGAGACTAATGTGGATGAGTTAGGCACATCATTTATGGATCGTATGGACCGTCAGAAGTCCGTTCGAAAGGGCGTGTAACGTTTTGGATTTTGGGCGTGAAGTTCCTGCTGGTGGGTCAACTTAAACAAGGCATAACTTTCAAACCGTAAGTCGGTTTGACTATTATAATACCCTTTCGGAAAGGGTTTCGAGTCTACTAGAACGTGGTGAATAGCTAAAGTGGTTCCCCATTTTGTTTAGGGCCTAAAAAGCCCGTTACAGTTTTTTGTCGCGAATTTTAGTTTTTATCGCTTTTGTTATTTTGGCCCCTTTGGACTGTTTTTGGGCTTTCTTATTTTTATTTAATTTTCGTTATTTCCCGAGACTATTTAAAGGTTGTAAACCCTAAATTTGAGGTTAATCAATCATTCGAATAATTTTATCAAATTTATCTTCTCTGAGTTTTCTCTGAGTTTATTGTGTGTTTCTGGATTGAACACGTTCCGCTGCGTCATAAATTGAACAAGGACGAAATTTAATACATGAAATCCAAAGTTAGTCAACTTAGTATAAAATGTTTCATCTTTTTTTTTCAGACTTTTTCTTCTTCTTCTTCTTAAAATCTTTATTTTTTCCAGACTTTTTATTGTGACTAGCTCTTGACTTCTGAAAGCCTACATTTCATAAATGTAATTGTTTATATTAGTAAACCTCTGTTGTAGACTCTTTGTTTTTATTAGTAAACCTCTTTGTATACTCTTTATTTGTTTAGACTTTTTAGTATTTTACTTTAATTTATATAAAATATTTTATAGTTTAGTACTTTTTTCGGTCAAAATACCGTACAGGTCCCTCTACTTACAGAAAGGGATCAATTTGGTCCCTCTACTACAAAAACTATCAATTTGGTCCCTCTACTTATAATTTGGTGTCAATTAAATCCCTCTACTTAACAGAATGTGTCAATTGAGTAAAATTGATAACGACTGATTTTTGGGCCGTTTAGTCTACGTTATCTTAAGACACGTCAGCTGCCACATCAGAAAAAAATATTCCAAAAAATTCAAAAAAATGAATTTTGAAAATAAATAAAAAGAAAATTTAAAGGCCCGACAGATGTCAAATTTTAAAGAAAATTTCAATAGACTTTTTTATTTTGATTAATGAATCATTGAATTGAGATCATTATTATATAATTGTATTATATTGATATGTATATATATATATATAATAGTCTTATTTAATATATTAATTAAAAGGAAATGTGATTTTTTCTAAACAATAAAATCTTTTGTTTTATAAATTATTATTGAATTCAAACTATTTTGGATTCGGACGGGTTCAGGATATTGTCTTTTTTTGACCAATTCGGGTTTGGTCGGTTCGGGTTCAGGTCGGTTTCGTATTCATTTTGCCAGCTCTAATTGATTTTTAGAGGCAGAATTATCTTCCTCATTGATACTTTGCCTTGTTTTTTGAAGGTATGATTTGCAAAAACTTCCCTAGTGTCCCACCAGGTGTGCCAAATTGTTTGAGGTGAAAAATGTAAGAGTTCTCACCCTTGTTTCTTCTATGCAAGAGTGGGGAATCAAAGTCTGAATATGGAATTGCAATTGTGTCAAAATATAAGAAT